>JAMPIV010016919.1:0-104695 GCA_024509875.1 Oreohelix idahoensis
AGGTAGAAGGCCACCAAGTGGTATATTTGGGTAGAAAACCCCCTGATCACCCAATTATGGTACTTCTCTCCGAGCGCCAGGGCAACAACTCGTATTCTATTGGTGGTGTTTTGGGTGATGTAGTATGGGATAATAACAAGACTAAGACACGTATGTGTGAGAGAGCGCGTATCACAACATACGAGAGCGATGAGTCGGAGAGATACCTTACCGATAGATCGCATGGACTATCGAAAACTAAGATCTTCGCTACTAACAACTCGAGAGCGCGCGCGCGCGAGGCGTATATCACACCCTATCGCAGACCTCTAGATCTCTGATCAGACACACGCGATACACACACACACAGAGAGAGTGGAGAGCGTAACCAAATAATTAACTGCCTAAGCGACACTGGATCACCAGCTACTTGAACTCTCAAGTAACACACATCGCAACAAGTTTTCGCGATGTCTATAGGCACTCCCACATCTCTGATACAAGCCGATATGCGTCTATGCATCTATCTCAAGCGACAAAGTATGTAAGACACTATGGGGCCGATATATCTTAATAGAGCTGGTCGCAGTGGTGTTTGCGTCGTAAACAACGTGCAGCAGGTCGATATGTGTCATTCCTCCTACTAGCAGTCCGCGTAACTATATTTCTGCAATGCGCTTCTCTAGATCTAGGAAGTCGTGCGTATAAATCTCTGATGAAAATGTAGTGAGTGTAAAACTATCCATAATGTAGACGAATGCGCAAATGGATGACGAGTCTCTAACCGAGGATATCACGCATACATAGGACACTCACTACAACATAATTAAACACAAAATCCAAATCAACCATGTAGAAAGTCAAAGGATGGCTGGAACTACTGTGAGTCGTTTCATACTGTGTTAAATTGGACGCACACACTTTGGAACATTAAGTAATAACAGAGTATAGTTACACGGAAAACAGGTCGACATATATCTAATTCATATGACTGTTGATACAAATGGTCTTAACAATTCCTTAGATTTGGCAAAATCACTCTATAGTTGCAAGAACATTACAAAGGAACATAACTCGAAGAACCATAAGCACTTAAGATTTCCGATCTCCTATCCCACTTTTATAAATAATAATCATCAGGTCCTTACTTTAGACCGAAGCATGTCATTTAATAAATAATGTTACACAAGCAATACATCCTAGACAGAACCCCTCTTTTCCCTAGGCGAAGATTTTCTTTCAGGGTAAAAGTTTCACGCAAATATTTACGAAGACAATGATAAACCACACAGTCAGCTCTGGAGTTTTCTTTATACTATGTGATCAGCATAAAATCAATCCACCTATAATACAAGGTGCAAATCTCGCTGCTTCTCCTGATGAAGACCGACAAAAACATAGGATTCACAACTTGGCTATCTCTGGTTCCGTAGTGAGACATTCTCACCTGCGACCTATACACAATGCATAGTAACCATTCAATAAATGCCTTGTATCATATGACTCATCAACAAATGTATTCTACTTCATACAAGAATGCAGCTATATTTCTTCTTCATCAATATCAACTCAGAGCCTAGCAATTACAATACCATTATCTCAAGTGCATTGCTTAATGTTAAACATGTTTCATATTCCTAGCCCCGCGACATAATGATATAGACTTACACACTCACAACTCATCGTAGAATACGGCTATCTGTACCCTTCTCACTGATAGCCTACGTCCAAGAAAGAGTTCTTTCAGCAAAAACGTTCTTTATACCCGGCATAGGGAAATACACTATCTAATTAATGCATAACACCAAATACCGAAACGACGTCCCAAGCATCAAATATCCTATAAGTCTGGTTACACACAGAAGTAAACATCCAGGGGAACACTTGCAATTAGACTTAAAAAAAACATACCTCAAGAGCATTAAACAATTATCTTTTCTAATCCCCCATAATTTAGGACCTCAACAAAGCGACTTCAACAAACTTCTGGACTCGCGTCTACCCTGAAACCTGGCTCTTTGCACACGCTCAAGAGTAACATGATCCTTATTTCCGACACTTCTGTATTGAGAACGTGGTATCACTAGCCCAAAGGACATTGATATACCTATGTTGATATAAGGTGATGTTAGTGCTATGAGTATGTATGAACTAGTGTGGGAACGAATAGAAGGCGCACAAATGTTTTAGGCTTCAGGTAATCTGTGTCCGTGTAACTAAGCGAACGCCATTCCCCCCTCACATGCAGTAATATTCAAGGATACCATGCTAAATCCAAAGTCGTGTTCCTGGCTCACCGTTATCAAAAACATTTATTGAACGCTAAAACACACACAAGCCATTTCAAAAAAACATACCAATCCCAAAATAGATCCACCAACCACCTCCCTGACATGACCGACCAATCACCAAAAAGCTAATACCATAAACAAGGCACTTCCCTCCACCCCCAAAATGCTAGATTAACACCACAAAAAAAATTCCCAAAATGCCATTTCCTAGCACAATAATGGTTATGGCACATGTTCCACATCATCCCACTGACAGAGTTCGATATCGCGCCAGCATCTCATGCTAATGGTTATCCTCCTTCACTAAACTGCGCCAGATCAAATGCATTAGATATTACCAAAATAATGACCATCCACGAACCAGGTTCCCAATAATAAACCCAGTAACACTCTATCCAACCAACCAAATGCAGCGCATCCCCAGTAGCCTTTTACGACCCACTTAACACCTTAACACACCGGCCACTTCATTGACCAACTCGTCAAGATAACCCTGTACCATTCCACCGCCTCCAGTACCGCGCCACCCACCAACCACTTACCGCCCATATGCTTATGTAACCCATCCCCAGTAATTCCAACCCATTTGCTCGCCACCCCTCACCAACATTAAATCTTCGTCCCCCCGAAACCTATCTCAGGACCCAATTAATAAATGACGGAACCCCATCGCACCATGACCGCCCCCCCCTCACCACCCACACTCCCCCCCCGGATCCCCGAAATCCTTGGCAGACTCCCACCCATCCCATTCGCCTGTAGCTATCGCATACGAACTTACATTGCCCAATCCCAGCCCCAATGTTTCATGCGACATCCCGAACAGCCAGTTAAATCAATCGGAACCAGTCGGTATTTAGATCACCACCTGAGGAACCTGCACATCGCTCCGTCAGACTCCACATACAGGAGGACACCTGGTGTCGAACACTTACAAGCTACCAACCAACCATCACAATTTACGGGGATATCACACCCCACCACCAAACGCACCCCTGAAGAATCAATTAGAAAAAACCCTCAACGTTCCCCCCAAACCCCCAAAAACACAAAGCCATCCCAATCCCTGCCTCCCACCACTCAGAAGACTCATGACCAAATAAGACCCCACTTCACTCACCTGACGAGTATACGTAACTATTCCATATACAGCACGGTAACGAAACAATCCTGCAGCACCAAAGGGCATCTAACCACACAACACATCAACGACCCGATACTGTTTACCCTCGACCGCACTAGAAGGTTGCAAACACACCAACGAATGAACTAAGTAAGGGAGATTATACCCAACTGAACCCTACATTACCATAAAAACTACAGCCATAACCCCAAGACATAGCAACTAAACCTTTATAGACCAGAAGGTGACCAAAACCCCCTGACACACCAACCGCAAAAAAGATAACCATAGTTTTAGCCAACACCATATAGGACTCAAAAGAAAACACAGCAACAAAGCTGCCTACTACCCCCCTCAATGAGCACAACATGAACTCCATGTTAAACAGTGGTCGCCTATGCTAAGAAAAAACACATAGATCACTATTTTACCACAAAGCCCAGGACTCACCCCCCATATGTCATATACTGAGTCCAAGAATTAGCAGCATCCAAGAGCCAGTCATCAAATTTATACAAAACTGCTCCCTTCCAGTCGCATCAGACTCTGAACCCCAGACGCCATGTACCAGTACAAATAGACCAGCAAATATTCAAAAACCCAACTCAAACCAACCCAGGATAACCAACACACAGCAACCAACATCCATTTTTTTGACAAAAAAACAGTTCCATCCCAGCCAGACCAAATTGTCCATCAAACCCCAGGCCAACGACTCCAACCAACTATGGGGAACGACAATCCGTAAGCCAACATAAGTTCTTGCAATTCCCAAAACAACTAACACTCCCCATTTACTCAATAATTCTAATAATTTATAGCCCCTAACTTCCAAAAATCTACCTGACTTCATTCAACATGCGATATATAAGCAATCCATATCACTGATGGATTTCCTCTCACTTCAAAGTCATTGTCCCCACCCCCCCCTCTCCCAAACCCACATCATATCATCCAACCTTCCTCCCCCCTTTGATTCATTCCACATCCATCAATTACTTACAATGGATTCACATTATCCTACCTCCTCCTCCTCCCATTTTCCCCCCCCCCTGATTTCCACTATCACTTTCAGAGACCCCTCCCTTTTCCCCCCCCTACTGGATCCCCATCCCCTGCCCCCACCCAGAACCACCCTATCCCCCCCCCCTCTATTCATATTTCACGTTAAACCCCCAAATAACCCTTCACCGTGAAACTGAGAAAAGGAAATTAAAACCAATAAGCATAACCCTAGAATCCTCCTTCTCTATCCTCCTAATACAAACCCCCTTCACCTCCTAAAGCACCCACCCAACTTCCAACATACCACATTTCTTGGCCTAACCGGTCATAATCTCAAAAAGAAATGACCCCTCCAAGAAGAACTATCTTATCTCTCCCCCTCTCCCCAAATTACTCTTTCCCTAAAATATCCAAAAGCCAACATTCATTCCCAATTGTACCAACCTATAACACTATTCATCTCCCCACCCCTATAGATTCCCCACTTGCCTCCTAATCAATCCCTACTCTAAGATTATATTTATCTCCTCTTACCATCAACGAACATGAGTTTCCATTAATACCTCCATTGCATTAAGTGCCTACGCCCCAATTCATTCACCTGTGGTACCCCCCCAAATTCATTACACGAAGTAACTAAACACTCCCCCCAATACGACCTCAGTTCACCTAAGTAATTCCCTCCAGTATGAGACCACACAAATTTTCCTACACCCATCCTCCCAGCAAATGAAGAGATCTCCCCCCCCCTTCATCTCCCCCCAATACGTACCCCATATTACAGAAGTCCCCCCCCCCATTTTCTCGATAATAACGGATTCACCCTAACCACCATAAATCCACACCCCAACCCCCCCATTTCTGACTCATCCTTCAGAATCATTTAACACTAATCACGCTAAGACAACAAACCATCATTGCTATATATCCACCTTTACTCTAATCACCACCATATAAACCTTAATCATTCTTCCAATGTTTTGAAATCCTCAATCTTCAAAAAAACCCATCAGACCTACCACCCATGGGACGCCATTACATAGAATTCCCTCCCACATCTCAACCCAAAATCCAACCTTATACCTCAATCCTCCCTCTGCAATGTCCACAAACTAATGCATTTATTTAGAAACAAACCCAAGCAAATGTCCAACTACTAAAATAACCCTATAGTGTATCACAACATTCCCAACTCAATTCTTTCCCACTCCACAGTTAACAATCAAGCATGACTAATACCATGATCACACCCTATTACATTATTTCACCATTCTCACCCCCCCACACCTTATATATCCCTGATCAAAAAAACAAACTCCGGCAACAAAACCCCCTATTAAAGTTGCTCTGGGCACGTTGATCATTACCCATCAAGCCATCAACCCCTACGAATCCTTATTAACTACTACCCACTCAAAACTACCTCCTATTTCCACATCTAAATACCAGTCAGATCACAGGCTTTGGCGTATTCCGTAATCTTCCACATATTTAGCGCAACATACTCTCATATCTACCCAAGTCTTATTGTACCACAGTCCCAAAACATTCATCAGCTTTGATGAGTACCCAGTCTCATAAGTAGTATCATCAAAATCAACAGGCACACAAAATCTTACCAGCCATCCAAATAACACTATTCACAATCCTGATTTAAAAAATTTCATCTACAGATATCTCAATCGCCACAGGAACGACCACTGTTATTTAACTCAATTTATTTAATTCGAACCAAATTACTAATCGACCGAAGAACTATAATGCATGAGTAGGGATGGTTCCACATTATTTTGCACCTTTCCCTACCCATACCCCCTCCATCACTATACCCACACCTCAAATCCTTATTCTCACAAACTTGTGCGTTCACACATCCTGAATAGCTCCTTATGGCTCAATCATAGGTCTATACATACCAAAATACAAATCAAAACATTTCAATTCCATGATTTTCACTTAAACATTAGTTATACACTCAAATGTCCCTGTCCATAACGTAAATTAGTCTTTACAGCACCATTTTTAGATTTGCATGACCTTGCATTTAATAGAGGCTACTTGACATTTCCCCCCTCAAATGTAAGATTACAAGTACGAGACAGATACCGACTAACCGTTTTTCCCAATGATTCGCACTATGATTCCAATGTCAAAACGGAATCATTTTCTCTGACCCAGGTAAACCCTCAACGTCAGACAATCAAATCAGTTTAATCCTTTAAAAACACCCTATCCTCATAATCACTCCTTTAATTATAAAAAAATGGATCCACCAGGATGTGAAAATGACCCCATGCTTGGACATCGGAGAATAAATCACTTGTCGCCTGGAATAGTCAATTGTCTCAGCAACTAAATTCCCTGGACGATTCAATAAATACATGTTAATTCAAACAATTATCAACCTATGAACCACACACTAACTCTTTATTCTATCTTTCCTTTACTTCATTAAAAATTCGATCGATAACTAGTCATGTACCAACATGAAATCCTCCCTACCGATGTACACATACTCTATGTGACACAGCCTTACCATGAAGACTGAAGACCTCTTTTTTCTCAATTTCAAATGAGTCCAACCCAGATACTATAAACACTTTCTCACCTAATAATAAAATACATTGATCGTAGGCGTCTTTTCTTATATATTAATTCATATCGCCTTAGGCGGTCCTTTCTTTCATAAAAAATTATATCATGGATAAGAAATTACTATAGTTCCAAAACACCACGATACGAACTAATTTACTACTCCTCAACGGCACAATGACTAAACTACATAGACGAATGTGCTAATACTCATCAGTCAACTGTAATATAACGGCAAGTTCTGCAAACAGAAATCTCAACTCTGTGTAAACTATACAAAGGTCCATAGGACCAGCGCGGTTTGCGCTTCCAGATAAGACAAGGATTCGAATAAGGAAGAAAACTCCCCTAAGTATGACCACACGATTAGGGGAGGACTAACCCTCTCTATACATGCGCAAAGAGACAGCAGATGTAAGCATGTGACAGGGCAGCGCCAATCTTATGCCACTGTACATAAAAGTAGCCTTCAGTCTATCCGATATAACAATTAGCTGAGGTAACGCAAGTATCTAATCTAACTAATTATTATAATCATTTCCTTCGTTTCTTCACACTTTTCTAATAAGTGTATTCCCCCTCCCCAAGGAAGCATTGATCAAACCCAAACCCGAGAGATACAAGGTTGGTTAAAAAAACTAGGTAAAACAATTTCATCTTAGATATCGGTACCATTACCATTACGGGATAACTGCAGGTTTTATTTTTAAATCCATACGGTATAAACATACCATGGAACATTTGTACAATGACCTATAACCCGATAGCTTAAACATACCAGTCAATCAAAAAAACACATAACACGTACTCCAAACTCCCAAATGCACAATCAATAATACCATACATCCAATCCAGTCCAAACCCCCAAAAAACTTTATTTGTTTCCAAGTCAATATCACTACATTAAATTATAACATCCCCACAAGACGATTTATCATATATATCCCAGTGTCCCCCCCCCAACATATCACCAAAAAAAATATCTACTAATATATCCCCAGTTCCCACCAACTGTGTATCCACATAAGAGACCATTTTGGTAAAATTTCAAGTTAAACGTATGTTAGCATAGTTCCCCCCCTCCACTGCACTCAATGTCCAATTACGTCCACAACATAAACTTCTACCTATCAATCTCATCCAGCTCAACCACAAAAATTATTTGACTATTTCCCCTTACTTAGCTTTACAAAAACCAAATTCGACATATAAACAGCCATTACACCCCAGATTAATTCGTCATATAAACAAATTCACTGTTAAACCCAACTTATCTACATAAATTTCCACAAGAATTTCCCCAACCCCAAATACTCCTCCCATATCTTAATCTCCCCTACACAAATAACCACACCCTATGTTCCCTGACATTCCCTAACTTCCAATATCGTCGAAACGAACTCACTCCCTACACGTACATTTTTACCATATCCGATTAGCAGGAATATTTAATCACTACATAATAATAATCAACATATAATCATAAATATCCGAGCTTTATACCGAATTCACTAATACACATTACTCTGCGTCCCACTATTTAGCTAAAACTATCCCAATCTTCACACTCCACGACTAAAATTCCACACCCCTTACACAAGCTTGAGTCTCTTTATCCTGAGTACAACTCCTTACATCTTCGACTGATATTTATATCACCAATTACCTATTACATCCACTATGCATACAAGTCAATATACAGGGTAAATTAAATCACTACTAAACATTAGTCTTCATAACCCCCATATTATCTTACATCCAGTATTACCACAATGACTAACAATCTTCCTCACTCCTTAAAACATTTTAAATAAAAACCTCTCATAACTCTTATTATTGAGCTACCATAAAATTGTCATACTATTATTCACAATCGTAATATAACAAACTATTTATCTGTATTTCAACCAGTCAACCATACTGTCAGAAACATTTCATCCTATCAAATACATAAAACTAGTCTCCTATGTGTCATATGTTAATTTCTTACTCATATGGTATTTCGCACCTCCTTTACCTAAAGGTAATCTACCTTATAATATAAAATCCATCAACAACATATACTACTCTCTCCTCTATACTAAAAATCCCTACCCATGATAAGTATCATAGCTATTACTGTAAGGTATCCCATATAATTCACACAATACGTCTATCAATCCCCCCCCCCTAACATGATTTCTGTATCCATTAACAATATGTATCTATAAGAGACAACTTTATTGCCAAAACGCACAATAACTTTATCAAACGGTCTATCTCAATGTCAACCATCAAAATACTTTTCAATACCCCAAATAAAATACAATACCATCATTACCACACATACTCATATCGTGACATATTCATGGAGAATAACTATAAGAATCGAATCGTCTTGAAAAAGCAACAGCACATTGGCGCATTTAAAAAGTACATCTCCAAAAATAAAGGTTCGTAAAACTAGTTGGCATTAACTACCAGTCTTTCATTCAATTGGTCTAAACATACTCTTGATATTGAAGGACTATGTAGAATAGAGACAAACATTAGGCAACAACAAACAGTATATCGGCATCCACACAATCAAGCCGATGAAGATGCCCCAAAGGTCAATCTCCAAATTAACAAGAAGGCATTGCGATACATTTTCAGTAAGTGCATTTGAGATGATAGATTAAATAAACGTAACTACACCTTGGAAGTCAAGATCACCTTCACCACATTATCAAAACTAAGAATAACCATAGTTAGAATCCACTAGAAGAGATAAGAAAATAATTTGTCAGTAGCTACGCGCCAAGGTATATGTAAAAGGGAAGACACAAAACAAGATTTTACTTGCCATAAAAATGCAAAGTTAACAAAGTTTCATCTACAAGCATTAGAGGGTCAAATAGAACATGACATTATATAATAACGCATAAGCCCTTGCAGTAAACCATATACCACGACATTGGGAGTAGAACAACAAATGCGAGGAACCTGATACCATAGGTGATAGATATGTAAAGAACTCATCAATACTCATACGTCTTACATCACCTCTATTCATACACCGAGATAAGCGCTATTGAGGAATTCGAGTATTACTTCTGACGTTTTTTAGAGTTTAAGACATATATTTTAGACTCTTGGCGTAAAATCCTATACGGTATTAGCAAGCATTTGGCAACAGGAGATGGATATTCGCGGGAAAAATAATGAAATCGTATACTCCTAATCTCCGTAATCTATCTAGCACATTTTCGCGATATATCGTCCCTCCCTTCAATGCTCCATCAACAAGTCCACGTAATCGACGCCTAAGTAGTGCATTGAGAATCATTTTCTGAATACTACGGGTTTTGGAAGGCAAATCGATCATCGGATGGTTCCGTTGTATAGATGTAGAAATTTGAAGGAACTAATCAAGATCTCAATACTTTGATTAATCAATTATAAACTGTTGAATTCGATCCTCTTTCAATCAGCCAGTTCACAATAACTTAGTCAAGTGTCTTGAAAATGAACGCTGTCCATAAGTTCTTGAATCACGGTGACACTGTTATCTTACACATTTAATGACGAACTTCAACAATATCTTTACAGAGGCTCTTTGAATCAGTGCATGAATCCAAACATGGTGGTACCAATTTTCTGACCTATAAACTAATGACTAGAATCCGTTCTGAATGTGTTCACACTCGCACTACCGAAGACAGAAGAAAGAAGAATGATGGAGAGCATTGCACGCCGTAAAACCGTTAGACAACCGAGGCTCTGGTCATTGCTGGAAACCTTCTGTCACTGGTAATAATCAAAATAGCGAGTCCGAAATCAGCATACACTGAGACGAAGCTACTCATTAACCCTTATTGCACCGTGATGCTTTTTGTAAGTGGAATTGCGACTTCTTTCAGCTCTCACCACAGAGTATATCATTAATTCAACCTAATGTGAGATGTGTGGAAAATAAAAATATGTTCCAAATAATTTTCGATATCCCGGTATCCATCGGTTTGACAAATTTTATCCGTCTTACACTCATAATCTCATGACTTCTTAAATAATATACACATTGGGTCACCATACGCTATGCACAAATTCATATTCACAGTGTAGAGGTTTTTCGTATACGAGAAAGTCAACATGGCATCGTTCTAAGAGCAAAAAAAGCCTTTTCGGACAGTTTCCCTAGTGAGCAATAACATGACTTCCCAACTATTTGTTTTGCATGCAAAAATACATCTGTATCGGCATGGTACATTTCACACCCTTTATAATTTTACATCTGGGCGCAAAGCCTACGAATGTTCTACTTCCAAAGGAAAATTATGGTTCTTACCAGCCTATTAAAAATTAAGTCTAAATAAGGCGAAAATCCCCTCGTTTTGAGAGAGTTCACCTTGACAGATTCATATCATATATCGGACTATTCTAAGTCTATGATTTAATGTAAATAATATATCCAACCAATATTGCACCATGTCTACCATCCCGAAACAGTTTTAGACAAATACATGTCATGTACGGGTAAGATGCATTCTTTACGTTTCTTTTACCTATTTGATTCTGGATGTATAAAATGAGGTTTCCTTTGTTTTTATATTCATTTTTCTTACTTGTACGAGGGCAAAAGGATTCTACCTACGGAACATGTTTTGCCATTATGTCTTGTTATTATTTATACTAGAGGACAGCTAATATCGCGGCATAATATGTTTAAGTAAGAATATTTTGTAATGACGAGCTGAAAGATAGCGGATTATTCTAAAGGAACAGCTCTCAGCCACACAGAATATTGATCTCAAATAACCAGACAGGTGTAATAAGTATATTGTGTCACGCCGACAATAGAACCAATGGAACCGTCCCTTGATAAAAGACTAGACTGATCAACGTACTTCCCCCCATGAGGATAATGTAGATAGATGAATCTAATATTTTCCAAAATAAAGTCGTGACCTACCTAAATCATTGTTCTCAATAACATTCTCTTAGAGCTTTTACACAATTTATATACATACAAACGTTCCCAAACATATTCTTAGATGAAAATCCCAATATATATCATAGGTTGAGGCTCAATCGGTAATCTTCACATCAATACAAGTTAAAAGACCCATTCTGCAGCAAGTTCGCTATATTTAATCAGCGGATACCGAAAGTGTACTCTAATTTGATTCCATCTGTCGTTTAAAATTTGTTTCAAACATAACAGTTTGTACCCAATGAATGTTGGCCGATCACTATTTTCTTCTGCAGTAATCCCCAATTATCTCCATAGGGACTCTGACCCATGATATCAAACAGATAATGAGCTATCTCAGTGAGTAATACTAAGCATATTCTCACTCGTCATATTCTTCTATTCAGGATATCCGGTACGATACTTTGTACATAGAATACTAGGATTTAAATTATATCGACATTTGCGTATCCAACACGTTTCTTATCAGTTGTTCCACTTACTACTTGCAAGTAAATTTATTAACTCTCAGATTACAAACATCGTGCTATATTCATCTGCCATCATCATTCTTTCCTTTTCTACGAAGATTCTCCGTAGAGTTGTGATGTATACTGTATGCACTCTCTTGACTATCAAGGAGGCTCAGTGTCTTGACTATGTTGGATGAAAGTTCAAATGGCGGAGATTTATCATTTCCGCATAATAATATCATTCTATTTCAGTTTAAAGTCTTGGTATGTTTCAGGAATCGTCACACCGCTCTGTAAGGTTTCAGGAAATTTGTTATTCTACGAATAAATAAAATCTGCAACTAAGTGTTATAGTCTACCCCACATGGTCAAATTACAGCGATCTTGGTATCGTAATTATTTCAGGAATTGATAGTTCCCATGTCTAGAAGCTACAATTTTGGTATTTGTTCTATTGGGGTAGATAGTAGCCAATTATTACTAGAAGCGTTTTTGGACTCGATCCGTATTCTTAACTGATAACTCGGACGAATCCTTCCAGACTATAAAAACGTCCAAACTTCTGCAAAGCAATAATGAACTTGCATAATAGCTTCTTTTCATCTGTTAGTACTTCCAATTACCCATTTTCCGTTCCAGTTCTACGCTTGCAAAAGGATTAAAGCAGTGAAATAGAAAGAAAGGCTTAAATCGATTCAGGTTTTTCAACTGTAAGAAATATTTGCCACCAGAAAAGGTATTGGGATTAGTGCTGACTTTAGGGAGTCAAATGCCTTCTGACATTTTTCTTCCCACCGGAGTTTTGCATATTTCCTGGTTAAATTCAGCAAAAGGTCGGTTGCTTTTGAGAAATTGGTTATGTGTTTTCGATAGTAAGCACAACATCCTATGAAGCCTCTCACTTGCCTTACGTTCGTTGGAGGAGGTATCTTCTGTATTGCTGCTATTTTTTCGTCATCTGGGCTGATTCCATTCTGATTTACTATGAAACCTAAATATTTGATCTCTTTTTGTAGAAAGCTGCATTTACTCTCAATTTTAACTTCACTTTGTGTAAACGTAATCTGTCGAAGACAGTCTCTACATGTTTAAGGTGATCCTCAATGGTTCCATTGGTGTGTATTAAAATATCGTCTATGTAAGCTGATGCAAATTTGTGTAACCCTTGTAAAACTTCATCCATCAAACTCATGTATGTGGCTGGACTTGTTTTTAACCCAAAAGGCATCACAGACCATGAAAAAGATCCCATGTGAGAACAGAACGTGCTTTTCTGTTTTGCATCCGCGGACATAGGAATAGACCAAAATCCTGGTCGAGCGTCTAATGTGGTGAACCAATTGAATTTCCCAAGCATCGCCAAAATGTCGTCTATGCGGGGTAGAGGATACGATATTGTTTTAGTAATTTTGTTCAATGCCCTATAGTCACAGCAAAATCGGTGAGTTCCGTCTTTCTTGATGACTATTACTATGGGGGATGACCACGGTGAGCAGGATCTTTCAATAATACCAGCCGCTAACATTTCCTGGATAGCTTTCTCTACGATTTCTCTATTTTTTTAGAGGAGTATGATATGGCCTCAGACTTATTGGTTCTTCCGATGTAGTATGTATTTCCATTGTGACGGTATTTGTTCTCTCCAACTCCATATCAGAGATTGCAAATACATCTTTATGATTCTTTATGAAATTCTCCAGTCTATTCTGAAATTCTTCAGTAGTATGTAATTGTTCTAGTAAAACTTTCATCCTGTCTGGATTTTCATCATTGTTGTTTTTGAGAAGACTGTATTGATTTCTCGTCATTTGGTTCTGACAAGCTAGTTTTGAGGGATAATATGATTTGTTATAAAATTTGCCACTTCTTCTATTCGGCCAAGCAGAAACTGACTCCACAGTATAATATCTGCTTTTAGAGGAGCAATAGTTACTCTTCCTTCCATATGTCTCGTTTAATATGTCTCTATCTCTTTCATCAAGGTATGGATCGAAATTCGTGCATTTCTCTCTGGTGTCTGTTTCTGAAATCTCATTCGAAATACATTTTCTGTGATACTCTCTTCTCTGGGACTGGAGGGAGGAGATGGGATAGGGACACTTCTTATTCCCCGAAGGAAATGTGTTTGGAAAGGTTTTGGATGACGTTTGAGTAGAGAGGTTCACATAATCGTCCTTGTAACTTGATAGTTTGTGGGAGATCTCATCCTTTGGTATTTGAACTTGTCCTACAATCTTTCCTCTTGGGATAGTAAGAGTGGTTCCTGAAGAGTTAACAATCATTATAGGAAAGTCTCTGTTCTTACTCACTATTACAATGCCATCTTGTATTTCCACATGTGGATCATCCGTTTCTTCATTCTCCATCTGAGATACATAGATTGTCTGTCCTATATTTACATAAGGTGAGTTTTTTATTCGAGCCTTTGTTACAGTGATAGAACTCGGCTTCAAAGTTACTGGAGCGGCAGTTCTTATCAACGTTGCGATATGTACGTCATCTTGTAGAGGTATATAACTGCCATTTATTCTGAGCTGTTTCAAATCAAAGTATATTCTGGCATTATTCTTTCTAAGGAAGTCTCTCCCGATTATAAAATTTCTAGACAGTCCTCTCGTTATAATAAATGAGTGTTCTAGCATTTCTTCTCCCATTTTGAAATGTATATAGGCAGTTCCTAATGCTTTCAGATCCTGTCCCGTTACTGATTTCATTCTTACTGTATGTCTTGAGAACTTCGTCATGTGTTTTATCTGATGGTACAACTTCTCTCTAATCAGACTAACCGTCGCGCCAGTGTCTACGAGAGCTCTGAAGTTTTGTTTTCCTATTTTTAAAATGCAAGAACAAGGGTCTGGGATAATATTTATGTAGGCTTGATCTTCTTTTAATGTCGCTGGTTTATCAGATAGAGATCGATTCTGCAGACCATCACATCCGATCTCTGTTAATGTGACGTCCTTCCGTTTCCCATTCTCCTTGAGGTTGGTTGGGAGTCATTTCTGTTTTGATGATGTCTTCTATTATTATTTGTCTGATAGTGATTTTGATACTGATAATTTCTATGATTTATTTCTGGTCTTGAATTGTTGTCCCCAAAATGATTTCTGGGCTGTGAATTTCTGTAATTCCCTGCTACATGTTCTTGACCTGCACAGTTAAAACAGACGGTGGTTGGTTGTTGGGGTTCTACATTGTGTATTCTGTAGTCTCTTCTGTGGTTACTCTGTAGTGCTGGACTTCTCTGATTCTGGTATGAGTTATTGAATGATCTTCTGTGATGTTCTTGATTTCTGTCCCATCGATGTCTCGAATGATCAATTTCCATAGGTTGGTGCATTTGTTGATCATGTTGGGTATGTTGGTATTCATACTCTGGTAGCGGACACCTTCCAATCCGTTGTTGGAATCTTTTCTTCACATTCTCCTCATAAACAGCTAATTGTATTGAGGTAGTTATTGACTGAGGATCTTTTCTGAGTAGATGAATTTTCAGTGAATCAGAATACAGTCCGTCCACAAAAATTCCGACTAGATGTTTTTCCAGATCAGTTGATGGAATGTTACCTCCAACAAAAGCATCTTCGGCGAGGTTTAATAGCCTATCTCCGTACATTTGAACACTTTCCTGTCGATCTTGCTTTATTCTTCTTAACATCGTCCACGCGTGCTCAGCGTCGGTAATCTCTGAGTATCTTGATACCAATATTTTCTTGAGTTCTTCAAAGGTCTCCATCGGAAATGCCTTTTCCCGCCGTCGGACAAAATCTGTGACCAGGCCCTCTGATGACAAAAAAATTATTTTCTTCTTGTCAATGTCTGTAGTTGCATCTATCAAGTAGGCGAATTTATCCACGTCAACCATCCATTGTCGAAATCTTTTCGAATCCCCATTGAACGGTGTGATAAAGTTTTTTATATTGTTAAATTTCGCATGTTGGTCAACACGTTGAAGAGTGTCAGTCATGTTTCGTAATGCCATTAGGTTTGTTTCATTTGGATCCACTTGAAGTGGTATTTGATGTGCATTCATTTCTGGTTGATTTTGCTGTAGGTTCTGCATCATTAATGCCTGTTGTTGGTTATGCTGCATTTGCAAAACATCCATGTAATTATCCACGTGTGGGTTCGGTTGCGTCATTTTCTAGCAGTCCACCGAATCCTGGTTGTCGCGGCTCCAATTTACCCCTAATATGTGACAGGGCGCCCCAATCTTGCCCTCTAAGTATGTACCCGTTTTACATACTGGGTAAAGTTTATTTTATATTTTTATCTTTTCTCTTTTTCCTTCTAATAAGTGTTTCTGAAGAGTCATAAAACGAGAGTACTGGTTTGGTTCACCAGAGGTAGAAATTCTCTTCGATATTTTACGGGACCCAGGTTTTTATTTGATTCGGTTTCCTTGGACTTTGTGTGACATATAATGTAGTACTCTTTCATCAGAGATCATCCAAACTGAATGCAGAACTAATCCATGATAGAAGTTCCAACAATAACTTTATTTTACAAGTCTTCCAATTTTCACAGACGATTTGATCATATAATTATAGTGTCCAAGGTCAGTAGCTAAAGACTGCTAAACATTAGTCTTCATAACGGATGTCTTTTATCCCAATGAATCTATTGGCTAAAACCACTGGTTACAATTATTTGTGCACCATTTATGTATATGTCATCGTTACTGCACTAGTAACGTTACCGTCATCTTGTCGTCATTTCCTATAACTGTCTTTTGTGTCTATGTTAAGTTTCTTTTGTTTTATAGGTTAATTATGAATTACGTCATCAGTCTCTGTTGTCTCTTATGTTAGATAGAATTGAGGGTATCTTTTATATAATGACGTCATCAATCCGTTCACAGTAGCACCCTGTCCCAATCATCAGGATGATCCTCCGTTATCTTGCCAAGTAAGTTCTTTAGTGTCCTATTAAGACGTTCAACCAATCCATTGGACGTTGGATGATAAATACTACTGAGAGACCTTTTAATGTCCAGAGTAGCCATTACCTGAGACATAACGTCCGAAATTAACTGAGTGCCGTGGTCCGACAGTATTTCTCCGGGGAATCCCAGCCGAGAAAATATGAGCCAAAGAGCATCAGCGATATCGACAGTTGATATGCTCTTCAGAGGAATAGCCTCTGGCCAACGCGTGCACATGTCAACGCAAGTGAGAATAAATTGGTGTCCTCTGGCTGACTTAATCTTAAACGGGCCAATAATGTCTATAGCCATTTTCTGAAACGGCCGAATCGGAATATCTGCAGCCTGAATAGGAGCAGCATGTCTTGGACCTCTAGACTTGACCTCTTGACAAATTTTACAAGACCGGCAATAAATTCGTATGTCTTTATTAACAAATGGCCAAAAGAAAGACGCAAGGACTCTAGTTTTAGTTCTGGAAAAACCCATGTGTCCAGCACACTGAGAATCGTGTGCATGCTGAAGAATTAAGGCTCTCATACACTTAGGCACAAGAATTTGCGAGTGCATAGACTTGTCCGAGTGTTGTACCATTCGTACCAATATACCATTCTTCATAGTGATGTACGATTTGTGATTCGTATTTTGATTGGGATCCCCTTTCTTTGCGAGAAGGAAGAATTTTTTCAAAGAAGGATCCTCTTCTTGACGTTTAACAAACGAGTCATGGGAAATCACCAAGTGCTCGTCTTGGCTATCAACTCCATTACTATCATCAGATGAAGTTGGGGGATTAAGAGCTTGAGCTCTTGTCACCACTGCATTGACCGCTTGAATGTTTCGTTCTTCCCAAATAGAAATTTGTTGCGGGGTGCATTCCTTAACCCCATGAATACGACCGATTATAAGATCCGCAATAGGATTAGGAAGAAGACATGCATGGGCATCTCCCGTAAAGAAGGGAGTGTCAATCCTAATGACAGCAGTAGGATAACTTTCCATGGTACCACCAAATGTAACACATTTGATCGCTTTTCCAGTTGCACAGCAAGGATCTATCAGAGACTCCCTAACCCCGACGGTAGTACATCCCGAATCGAAAAGTACTGAGACTATACTATCATTTATTAGACCTTTATGCAAGATGAGAGATCCTCTCCCATCATGCGCAACTGTAGCAGGTAGAGCAGGAAGAGGGTGACCACAACTTAGGGTAGATACAGTCGATGAGTCGAACAATGTTAAGCATTGGGGGCATTCAGTTGCTCTCCCAAAATCGAAAGCACAACCCGTGATAGCATTAGAGTTCCCACTATCATTTCCTTGATTACAGGCTCCATTAAACTCTTGTTGTGCAGAGTTTGCCTGTTGGTAAGCTTTTCTTTTGTTATATCTAGGTCTATCGTGATTATCATTTCCCCTGTAATTGTTATCATATTGTCTATTGTAATTATCATTCCGGTTTGAATCCCGGTTTGTATATTCACCATCGTCATATTCTTGACGTCGAGAATGATTATCTCGAGCAGAAAAGCTAGGATAGTTTTTATTGTGATAACCTTTGCGAAAGTGTCTATAATTATTACCACCATAATTACGAAAACTACCATCTCGTTTCCAGTTCTTAGCAGAAGAACCATCATATGTTGGATTACTCTGCTTATGAGTGTAATTCTGATTACTTTTCCTATTCCAGTTTTGTTGGGCACCCTGAAATTTCTTATTGAAATTAGAGCCATATGGTGCTGCCGAAGCAACTGGCAACCCTTCTTTCACTTTAGAATTGCTAACTGTAGCATGGGGATGCGCGGTGGCGTACTGACAACAGTATTCCTCCATGTCTTTTAAGTTTTTAGGCTTACGCTCATGAAGAAATGCAAGAAAAGAATCATTAACAGATGACAAAACTTTGTCTCTAAGTAATAAGTCCATTAGACCTTCATATGTTTTCTCAGTTTGAGACAACTCAATCCATCGTGTAAATGTACGACGTATCTTTGTAACAAAATCAGAGAAATCTACTCCATTTTCTGGCAACATTGTCCTAAAACGAAGACGATAATCTTCTTCTTTTAGTTGATATTTTTTTAGCAATGCTGCTCTGACAACATCATAATTAGTTCTATTATGCTCTTCTATTGTCATAAGAGTAGTCACAGTTTCACCTGTAAAAAATTCCATCAGTTGTTCAACATAGTTTTCCTTTTTTATCTTATGCGTACCACATAAAAATTCGAATCTATCAAGATAATCAGTTATATCGTCCTTTAAAGGATTGAAATGAGGTAATTTGATCTTACTAGATCTCTCCTTTGTTGTATCCGAAGTTGCTTGATGAGCACCCGTACTCGCCACTTTCAATTTCTCTAACTCCAAAGTTGCGAGTCTTTCCTCAAGTTCCATTTTCTGTTTTCTTTCCTCATGTTCCATTTTTGCTTTTCTCTCTTCAGCCTCAGCTTGAAGTTGGAGTTTTTTCTCCTCAGCAGCAGCTTGAAGTTTTCTCTCCTCAGCAGCAGCTTGAAGTTTTCTCTCCTCAGCAGCAGCTTGAAGTTTTCTCTCCTCAGCAGCAGCTTGAGCTTGAATTTTTTTGTCTTCCATTTCCATCTGGAATTTTCTTTCATCAGCAGCAGCTTGAGCTTTTCTCTCCTCAGCAGCAGCTTGTCTCTCCTCAGCAGCAGCTTGAGCTTTTCTCTCCTCAGCCTCTCTTTGATACCTTTTTTCTTCAAGTTCTAATCTTCTATTCTCAGCCTCTAGCTTCTTTAATTCAGCTTCTGCTTTCAATTTAATTTCCTCTTTTTGTTTCTTTTCTTCTGACTTTAATGCTATGGCGAATTGAGCAGATGAATATTCTTCCAATTCTTTACCAGACTTACCAAGGGTTAACCCTTGCTGGATGACGAAATCCAATGAAGACATTCTGTCTAATAAGATCAGTAACCTGAAAAATTAAATAAATTATCTTATCCCACGTCAATGGGAGACAAGTTTAAAATGATAGACTTGTATACTCACTTCACTTTATTTCACTCTCTTAGTCTCAGTCAAAGACCTTGTATGGTTATCTTGTTTATAATATAACAAATAATCACTTAAGTGCCTGTGGAAAATAATACCTTTATATCCCAATCACAAGTCTTTTTTATAAAGAACTTTGGACAACAAGTCTTTTAACAAAGAACTTGTATAAATATCTTATATAATAATATTTTATTAACAATCTCTATATGAAGAGTGTACCTTATCAATAATAATAATAATACATGAACAAGTATATATGTAGACTGTGTAGGACAATAATGTAGTACAATCATAAACACAAAGACAAAGATACAGAACAATAACCGAAAACGTTCGCGGAAGTCAAATAAACAATACAGCAAAAAGTAAAGAAAATGTTACACAAATGTGTAATGATGACCGCGAAAAGTAAACAAGACAAATAGCAACACTGTTATAATCAAAAAGGTGTAAAGAAATAAACAAAAGAAAGGAGAGACCTACAGATTCAAACAAAACAAATCGAAAATCAAAGAATGGAAAAATAACGAAAACAACACTAACTCATGTCGTCACAGCTAAACGTAAATAGCAACAATTGTCGCTAGCAAATTCCAATTAAGGAAATTTGCAGTCCCTAACGACACGCTCTCAATAGATAACCTCTATTACGTCGTATTTATCTAAAGGAGTCACCTTACCCAACCAGCCCGCAAACGAACACAAGAAAAATACACAACAACAGTAGAAGTAACATAAATATATATAGCAATCAATTCAATGTGTTGCAGAACAAGTTCAGTCACAGCTGAAACTAAAGTAAATTTCTTGCTCCTTGCGAACACAGAAACAAAATGTCAAGCGCGCACTGAATGTTAGATCCACTGTAGCATGAAGTGGTCTTTACGAACAAAAAGTTACTATGACCTTCTCGAAACTTGAGTCTTGCACATCGAATGTTTACAATTTCACGTACTGTTTACAAACACTTGACCTCGAACAATGTAACTTGAATGCTCGGACGTAGAAAAGTCTGTTGTTGACTGAGACGTGTGAACGACCAGCGGTACCGTTCACAAAAAGGGACTCGACTCGTATGCAACTGTGGTCCACGTAGCAAATGCCTCGATTCTAACTTCAGTACTTGTCATGTTGTTGTTTATGCAGCATTATAACACAAATGCTAGCACTGTTTATCTGGGTCAACAGTTGATGACCTATTTCTGTCCTGTGTAGCCAAAACTTGAAAGTGTAGAGTATGTGTGTTATTCTCTTTATCTGTCCACATTGTTTCTCAAAACATGTAGCACAAAGTCCACGGAAATGTTAATTTCTCCCTCTGTCCAGCAAACCCACAGATCTGGTCCACCAGAAATGTAACTGTCTTTTTCGCTTGTTGAGGTAATCACTGGCCCAAAACAGTATACATGTTGTTAGGTGTGTAGTGCTGGCGTATGATGAACTGAGTGTGGGTGCGAATGAAGGCGCGAATGTGTTTAGGCTCGTATCTGTGGTGTAATGCAACCCATACACTCACATGCAGTAGTCAAGGATACTTGAACACTGCTGGCACGTTTCAAAACATTTATTGACGATAACACACATAGCATCAACAGAAACAGTCAGTGTAAACAAGGTCATGCTGACCGGAAATCGTTAGGTATACATCAGGCATTCAAAAGGCTGGTAAACATTTGAATCTTCGTGCATGGTCAATAGCATTGTTCTTCAATAATGACAGTTCGTAGCGCCGCCCTGGTATCTCTGACTTAACGCGTCAGATACCTTAATCACTTTGACATACAGGTACAACTTGGCACTCCCCGCCAACTGCACATTATCAGGCTGTAATATATTAGCCTTAACACAGGCCTCGTTATGGCGTCATCTGTGTACTCCTTCTAAGCAGGTTAACATCAACCCTGCAGTAATGCTTATGTAGACATATAGATATAGAAAAAGAACTGTTGTAGAGTTAGATGTGTTAAGAAGTCCAAGACCCAACAGTTAGGTGGAATCATGTGGGCATCTAGACAAAATGTCTGCCATCACATTATCTGATCCCCGGATAGCTCGTACCGAGAAATGAAAAGTTTGAAGAGCAATTGCATATCGAGTAGACCTCGAGCTCTTCAAATTCTTACTCTGTATAGCCGTAAGAGCTTTCTGGTCGGTTTCTACTATGAAATGTGCGCCTAGAAGGAATCTTTGTAGTTTGAGAATTGACCAGACCATAGCCAATAGTTCACGGTCTAAAACCGAATAATTCCTTTCTGCAGCATTAAGTTTTCTGGAGATATACATTACAGGATGCAGAGTTCCAGAGTACTCTTGCATTAGTGCCGCTCCAATCCCAGTTGATGAAGCGTCACTACGAAGAACAAATGTCTTATCTGTAGTAGGTAACACTAAAATAGGTGGTGTTGAAAACAAATTTTTAATCTTATCCAAAGAGGATTGGCATTCCTGTGACCAGTGGACCATATTAGGCGACCCTTTCTTTAGTAGTGTAGAAAGAGGTGCCATGATAGAGGATAGATTTGGAATGGATCTTCCATAAAATTGAATAAGACCTAAGAGACTTCGCACTTGCTTTTTAGTCTTAGGAATAGAGATGTTAAGTATCTTAGTGATATTATGGTCCTCTGTCTTTAGGAAACCATGACCAACTCGATGGCCTAGGAAAGAAATTTCGCTAAAACCAATGCAGGCTTTATGCCTTCTTTAGCCTAAATAACATCTGGAAGTCCTCCCAATACAGCACAAGCACAAAATTAAGATTATACCAGAGTTGCGTGCTTTCTGTGCTTCTCTATGGTGCGGAATGCTGGAGAGTCACAGAGAAGGAAATGTCAAAATTGTCCTCTTTTCACACAACATGCCTAAGAGAAATTCACCGAATCTTTTGGCCGAATACCATCACCAACCAAGATCTGCTTACTCGTAGCAAGCAAGAGGACATGCATACCATCATAGCTGGCAGACGCTGGAGCTGGGTTGGTCATGTCCTCAGAAGAGACTCCGATGCCATCACAAGAACAGCTATGCTTTGGACCCCTGAAGGAAAGCGAAAGAGAGGCCGACCAAAAACAACTTGGCGGAGGACTGTGGAGGCTGAGATGCAAAGAATGAACCAGAGTTGGGGCACTGTACGAAGGATGGCCACCGACCGTGCAAAGTGGAATCAATTTGTTGTTGCCCTACAAGACGCCACTAGGCGTAATGGCCACTGACTGCTTTGACGGTCGGCGGTTAAGGATCGAAGAAGAAGAAGAATGCAGGCTTTAGAGGGTTTCGCTGTCAGGTTATACTCGCATAGAGTAGACAGTAATTCAACTAACCCCGAATAGTGATCTTCCCAAGTATCGCTGAAAAGACAGATGTCGTCTAGGTACGCAATGACATCTGACCGATAAGATAGGTTTCGACGCATCATGCGTACGAATGTAGCTGGTGCGTTCATAAGGCCGAAACTTGTCGCTGTTCTCCTAGAGATAAATCAGGAGAGACAGTAACATTTTTCCATGATTCACTAGAATGAAGTGGAATCATCGGAAGAGGAAGATTTACATCTGAAAAACTTGTTTCATCATCCTGTATTACGGACAGTGATGATTAATGACCATGTTGGACTGGTGAATCGTCCGTTGCCTGGAAAATAGGCTGTAAATAATCCTGACGTTCATGGAATTCCGTAAGCATATTGATGTGGAAGGTTTTATGCTTTCCATCAATATCGACAATGTAGTCAACATCGGAAATTTTCGAGATTATATCGTACGGACCTTTCCAAGAAATAAGAAGTCTTTTTTCCCTACAAGGTAACAAAACAAATGCTTTGTCACCAGGACAAAGTTGTCGTAAGGTTCTTTTCTTATTGGCAAATTGTCTTGCCTTCTGTTTAGCAAATTCAGGAGAAGAAGTTGCCAATTTGCATGCTTCGATAATGTTTTGTCTCAGCGCGATGACATATTCGTAAGAAGATTTTGTGTCATCGGTAATATTATCAGCGGTTATGAGATCATGAAGCAAAGACATGGGGCCGCGCGGTCGCGCGCCAAAGACAAGTTCAAAGGGAGAAAATCCTGGATGTTCATTGGGGACCTCTCTGTAAGCGAAGAGGGCCGCGGGTAAAACCCTGTCCCAATCTTGAGGATGATCCTCAGTTATCTTCCCTAGTAAGTTTTTGAGTGTTCTATTTAGCCGTTCGACCATCTCATTGGACATAGGATGATAGATACTACTCAAAGATCTCTCTATCTGCAGAGTAGACATTACTTGAGACATGGTATCCGATATTAGTTGGGTGCCATGGTCTGATAATATCTCTCCTGGGAATCCCAGACGAGAAAATATAAGCCAAAGAGCATCTGCAATGTCAGCAGTAGTAGTGCTCTTCAGAGGAATAGCCTCTGGCCAACGTGTGCACATATCAACACACGTCAAGATAAACTGATGTCCTCTAGCAGATTTGATCTTAAATGGACCAATAATGTCTATCGCCATTTTCTGAAACGGTCGAATAGGAATGTCTGCAGCCTGAATAGGTGCAGCATGGCGTGGACCTTTGGATTTGACCTCTTGACATACTTTACAAGATCGACAATAAATCCGTATGTCTTTGTTCACAAAAGGCCAAAAGAAAGCCGCAAGAACTCTTGACTTTGTACGGGAAAAACCCATATGTCCAGCACACTGAGAGTCGTGAGCGTGCTGCAAAATTTTAACTCTCAAATTCTTGGGCACGTACAAGTACGCCATTCTTCATTGTAATCCAAGATTTACGCTTTGTATCTTTATTCCGATCACTTTTTGTTGCAAGAGTGAAAAATGTCTTTAGAGTCGGATCATCTTCTTGCTGTTTTATAAACGAGTCACGAGAAATTACCAAGGAATCATCTTGGTTATGCACTTCATTATCTTCAGTAGATGAAGTTTGAGGCATATTAAGAGCTTGAGCTCTAGTGACTACAGCATTAGCAGTTTGCATATTTTGTTTTTCCCAAACGGAAATTTGTTGTGGAGTGCATTCTTTGACTCCGTGAATACGACCGATGATAAGATCAGCGATCGGATTCGGCAGAAGACATGCGTGTACATCTCCTGTAAAGAAAGGAGTAGCAATCTTAATGATAGCAGTAGAGTATTTCTCTAAGGTGCCGCCAAATGTTACACATTTGACTACTTTTCCTGTGGCACGAGAAGGATCTACAAGTGACTGCCTAACACCAATTGTGGTGCATCCAGAATCAAAAAGAACTGAGACTGGATTGTCATTTACTAAACCTTTATGTAAGACAAGAGAACCTCTTCCATCATGCGCGACTGACGCAGGAAGAGCGGGAAGAGGATGGCCACAACTTAAAGTGGACACCGTAGTTGGTTCAAATAATGTTTTGCATTGGGGGCACTGAGATGCTCTCCCAAAATCAAAAGCGGAACATGCCATATTATTAGCATCATTATTATCTTTAGTCTGCTTATAGGCTTCATGTGACTCTTGCTGTGCAGAGTTTGCCTGATAATGTGATTTATGTTTTTTGTATTGTGATCTACCTCGATATTTATTGCCTCTGTAATCATTATTGTTTCCTCTATTGTAACCCCTATTTGGGTTTGAGTCATAGTTCTCATGGTTACCATTATTATATTCATTATAATGAGTATCTCTATAACTATGGTCTTGATGTCTCCATGATGGATGACTTGGATAGTTCCTATAATGAATTCCTCTGCGGAAATTCCTATAATTATGACCACCCCTGAATCGAAGGCTGTCGGCTCGTCTCCAGTACTTCGCAGAAGAACCCTGAAATGATTGGTTACCTTGGTTTTGATAACTATTATGGTTACCCTTTTTATCAAACCTGTTTTGTGGTCCCTGAAATTTGTGTGAATAATTAGGGTTGTGTGGTGTTGCTGAAGCAATTGGCATACTTTCCTTAACCTTAGCATTGCTAATAGCTACGTCCGGATGTGCCGTGACGTATTGGGTACAATATTGCTCCATTTCTTTTAGTGTCTTGGGTTTACGCTCATGTAGGAATTCAAGGAATGGTTTATTTACACTTGACATAATCTTGTCCCTGAGCAACAAGTCCATAAGGGCTTCATATGTCTTTTCTGTTTTGGACAACTCAATCCAACGATTAAATGTAAGACGTGTCCTTGCAATGAATTCTGAGAATTCTACCCCTGATTCGGGTACCATTTTCTTAAACAAAAGACGGTAACCTTCCTCTGTTAATTGATATTTTTTCAATAAGGCTGCTCTGATAACATCATAATTATCCTGGTCAGCCTCTTCTACCAAGCTTAAACTAGTCAGAGTGTCACCTTTCAGTATCTCTGATAACTGATTAGCATATTGTGATCTATCCACATTATGATTTCGACAAGAACGTTCAAATCTATGTAGCCACACTGTTATGTCGTCACTGGATGGATTAAATGCTGGTAGCTTGATCTTATAAATAAAAGGTTTACCACTACCACCAGATGATTGATTAACATTACCCATGTTTGTCAACTTCAATTTTTCTTACTCAAATGCTAAATGTTTTTCCTCATGTTCCCTTTTTGCCTTTCTCTCCTCGGCTTCTCTTTGTAGTCTTTTTTCTTCTTTTTCCATTTCCATCTGGATTCTCCTTTCCTCCACCTGCATCTGCAATTTCTTTTGTTCAGCTTCCAATTCCATTTTTTTCTCCTCAGCTTTTTGTTTTTTCTCTTCATTCTTCTGTGCTTTGGCATAATGAGAAAGTGCAAACTCTTTTAACTCCTCAGGAGTCATCCCAAGGGCTCTCCCTTGCTCAATGAAGTAGTCTAAAGTTGCCATACTATTTAATAATATGTGGCTATTATCACTGAAATAACAAATTTATTTCAACCAAACAGGAGCAAGTTTTTAACAAAAACTTGTATAATCAGCTCCCTATATCCCAATCTCTGTGGGAAACAAGCCTTTAAATAAGGTCTTGTATGATCAGCTGTGTACCTCTAATAATAGCAATTAATCATCAGTTGATTCTTTCTCATAAGTTCACTACACAGCTAGTAGTGTATGATCAAATATATTTTATATGACGTATGTCAATCAAGAACACAAACAAAACAATTATAAAAGACAACATGAAAACATTCGCAGAAATCAAATAAGTTAAATCGAAAAACAGAAGAAAATAATCACAGAACCTGTGATGATAACTGCGCCGTAATAAACAAAACAAATAACGCCACAGTGTATAAATATAAAGATGTATAGAACTGAATGATATGAAAGATGAGACCTACAATTATACAAACAAATCAAAACAAAACTAAAGAACAGAAAAAATATTACAAAAACAACGATAAGCACAGTCGTCACAGCTAACAAAAAATAGCAACAGATGTTGCATGCAAATTTTCAATTAAGAAAATTGCCCCCTACAGACCACTAATATAAGCCCTATGTTACTTGGGAAATCTTATATTAGTCACCTCACCAACCGCCCACGACATAGACACACAAATAATATGTAAACATTTAAACATAAATTCATAAATACATATATATCATATAAATGCAATGTGTTGTAGAGAAGGTTCAGCTGTTATATAATGCAAAGTTTCTAATGTAAAGAAAATGAACTGCCACTTTAATAAACACTAAATTTTTTTAACTAAACTATTACAATGTTCAATGTATAGAGCAGTTCAAGAAGCTCCAACGTTGATGGTTCCAATAACTAACACACGTAGGACTTCTGACTTGTACTGCATTTTTTCCAAAAAATTTAAACGTATGTTTCAACTCGCTGTGATGTCCAACGAAAAAATGTCAATACGCGCTGACCTAGTTTCAGTATTCGCTTGATAGGTCACGTGAGGAACTGTTGACAAAGGGCAGACTCTCACTGCTGGTGTGTCGTATCAGGCGTCATGGAAACGATCTGGTATGAGTAGCTGACTTCCATGTGGTGTCTACTGCGCTGGTTAGCCCCAGAAAGCTGGCCTACCACATTGATGAGGTCTAATTTTCGGTAACCACATTGATAAGTGCCATATTTTTGTGATATTGCTCGTCCAGTCACAATGTTCTTTAAATGGGTCAGGTTACCGACTGTTGGGGCCCTGACAAGGATTACTGTTAGATGAGTATATTCTGATGGAATGAGTGAGTGTAAACATCAATAATGAAGACGCGAATGGATGACAGTTCTACAGGTACACAGGACACTCACTCCAATCACATGTAGAAGTCAAGGATGGCTGGAACTACTGTGGTCGTTTCATACTTTTTAATTGGACGCACACACTTGGACAGTACGAGTATAGTTACAGGAAAACAGGTCGACATATATCATCATGCTGTTGATCAATGGTCTACAATCTTAAGGTGGCATTCATGTTGAAGAACATTACAATGGAACATCCGTAGACAAGCACTTAGATTTCCACTGTTTATAAATATAATCATCAGGCCTTACTGACCGAGCATGTCAGTTAATAAATAATGTTCAAGCATGACTCCTAGACAGAACCTCTTTTCTAGCGAAGATTTCTTTCGGTAAAGTTCAGCAAATATTTCTGAAGACAATGTTAACGCACCAGTATTGGGTTTTCTTTATAACTGTGATCTCTTAATCATCACCTGATAATAAGGGGCATCCCTGTTCTCTGATCGATGATTGACAAAAAATAGGATCCAAAATGGCTTCTGGTTCCAGTGAGCATTACTCACTATACAAATGCATAGTAAAGCTTCAATAAAGGCTTTGTTCATGAACACAAATGTTTCTACAAGAATCAGCATATTCTTTCATCATAACTGCTGCATACAATCATATTCAGTGCTGCTAGGTAACATGTCATCCCGACATATTGATATAGATAATCATCATGTAGACGTCTGCCCATCTAAGCCTAGCAAGGAAAAGTTCAGCAAAAAAGTTCTTTTACCTGGGCATGGGAAATACACTAGCAGAACACATACGCCCTCTCCTGACGTTACAGAATAAACACTGGGGAACTCATAGACTTAATAATCATATCAGAAACTATCTTCTTCCCCATAATAGATCACAGCGATCAACAAACTTCGGACTGGTCTCCGACACGGCATTCACCAGGCATTCCATCATCACGGAAGACCCTTTTTCCTATTTGCATGCGCAGAAACTGCCTGACCCCATAGTTCAGTAAAAGGAAAAATAGTCCCACATAGACATACAAAGATATCACGATATAAGACCGAATCGTCTGAAATAGACACGGAGTAAACATAGACTCTGTTACCCCCTACGGTGATTACTACTGTCACTCGTTAATGTCAACACTGATAATCGATATAGTGATTGGTGTTTACTAGCGAGGTAGTATTACTAGATAGGTATAATTCCATTATTATTGTTAATCATGAAGATCACTGTTACTAATGCGTCTTGTTACTAATGAGGATTAGTGCTACTACATACCACTGCTACACACGAGATACTGTTATTGATACAACCTGTTTGTTGATATATATTTCGCCCCACAGGCTATTTATGGTCATGCGTTACCACCGTCACGCCTACTGTTCTCCTACCGTGTTAAATGTTGCACTGAGTGTGCATGGGTATATTCACACACTACAGGTACGCACGCACGAGTCGTAGAACTACAGGTGACATTTTGCAATGGTTTATTGTCACAATACGTTAATATGAAATACACATAGTCAAACATAGCTCACAACAAGAAAGTACTCCCCTACTCCGAATCATCCAGATACTCCTCTCCTTAGCGCTACAATAATCAATACTGGATCCTCTCAGCAAACGGTCGGCATCACCGTGCTAATATAATAAATATGTCTCATCAAAGATGCTCCCAACATCATATAAATAGTTAATGGATCCCTTCAGCAACGGTCGGCATCACCGTGCTTATATAATAATAATGCCTCATCAAAGATGCTCTCAACATCATATAAATAGTTAATGGATCCCTTCATCAACGGTCGGCATCACCGTGCTTATATAATAATAATGCCTCATCAAAGATGCTCCCAACATCATAAAAATAGTTAATGGATCCCTTCAGCAACGGTCGGCATCACCGTGCTTATATAATAATAATGCCTCATCAAAGATGCTCTCAACATCATATACATAGTTAATGCATCCCTTCAGCAACGGTCGACATCACCGTGCTTATATAATAATATGCCTCATCAAACTCCCAAACATTGGCGCTCTAATATAAATATGGATCCTCATAGCAAACGGTCGGCATCACCGTGCTTATATAATCAATATGCCTCATCAAACTCCCAAACATTGGCGCTCTAATATAAATATGGATCCTCATAGCAAATGGTCGGCATCACCGTGCTTATATAATCAATATGCCTCATCAAACTCCCAAACATTGGCGCTCTAATATAAATATGGATCCTCATAGCAAACGGTCGACGTCACCGTGCTTATATAATCAATATGCCTCATCAAACTCCCAAACATTGGCGCTCTAATATAAATATGGATCCTCATAGCAAACGGTCGGCATCACCGTGCTTATATAATCAATATGCCTCATCAAACTCCCAAACATTGGCGCTCTAATATAAATATGGATCCTCATAGCAAACGGTCGGCATCACCGTGCTTATATAATCAATATGCCTCATCAAACTCCCAAACATTGGCGCTCTAATATAAATATGGATCCTCATAGCAAACGGTCGGCATCACCGTGCTAATATAATATGATGAATACTACCAGCAATTTCTCGCAAGACTGCACTCCCTGGCAGTTTGCAGTAATCTCGCCTTCACTCATCTCAGCGCGATTATATGACAATATAAGTCATGGATCCTTACTTTTCAAAATACTCACAAAAACACAATTCTTCAATAATCTCATAAATTACTGGCCTACACAAATAATGGCCTCTTATCTTTTGCACTGCGCAGGCATACCCTCGAAAACACACACTGTGGGGCCGACCTCTACAGTCAATGCCCAAAAACAGACTGCAATTAGTTCACACACTAGTCCCGCCAAAAAACAGACACGAGACTCGGCTGTTTAAAAAACACAACTCAGTCTCCATACTTGCATGGGCTAGCCACACGAGCTAACTCATACCTCAAGACAGTTCAGAGAAAACACATCTCCGCAATTTGAACTGACCAGTGTTCGCCACGCTTACCGACTTGGAAACTTCTCGATCATAACAGGGAATTCCCCTAATACAATTTTAACCTAACATCAGCTTAATCAAGCAACGTAACCCGCAATCGAATCTGTTCGCTTAACATTTTCAAGATCACTTCCCCTTTATCAGCTTTAGTCTTATCAGACTCGGACCATAAACATTCCTGCATAAACCTAAGCAAGAACAATCTGTTTCTGCCCCAACAAGGAACAGACCAACAAAATCTAGATTCATACGCCAAATTCGATATCCAGGGGAGATAACCCACATAACAAAAGTATCAATCAATCACGGGTGATATATCTTTGACCAGGAAAGCATTTTGATTCTAAAAACAAATACTTTCCCTCAGACAAATAAATATTATAATAAATACATACATTGCCACCAGTAATCTGTTGGTAACAGCCACCACTTGTTATCTTGTAGAAGACCAGCACCAACTTCCGTATAGAGCCACCACTTGTTATCTTGTAGAAAACCAGCACCAACTTCCGTATAGAGCCACCACTTGTTATCTTGTAGAAAACCAGCACCAACTTCCGTATAGAGCCACCACTTGTTATCTTGTAGAAAATCAGCACCAACTTCCGTATAGAGCCACCACTTGTTAACTTGTAGAAAACCAGCACCAACTTCCGTATAGAGCCACAACTTGTTATCTTGTAGAAAACCAGCACCAACTTCCGTATAGAGCCACCACATGTTATCTTGTAGAAAACCAGCACCAACTTCCGTATAGAGCCACCACATGTTATCTTGTAGAAAACCAGCACCAACTTCCGTATAGAGCCACCACTTGTTATCTTGTAGAAAACCAGCACCAACTTCTGTATAGAGCCACCAAGTGTTATCTTGTAGAAAACCAGCACCAACTTCCGTATAGAGCCACCACATGTTATCTTCTAGAAAACCAGCACCAACTTCCGTATAGAGCCACCACATGTTATCTTGTAGAAAACCAGCACCAACTTCCGTATAGAGCCCCCAAGTGTTATCTTGTAGAAAACCAGAACAAACTTCCGTATAGAGCCACCACATATTATCTTGTACAAAACCAGCAACAACTTCCTTATAGAGCCACCACATATTATCTTGTAGAAAACCAGCACCAACTTCCGTATAGAGCCACCACATGTTGTCTTGTAGAAAACCAGCACCAACTTCCGTATAGAGCCACCACTTGTTATCTTGTAGAAAACCAGCACCAACTTCCGTATAGAGCCACCACTTGTTATCTTGTAGAAAACCGGCACCAACTTCCGTATAGAGCCACCACTTGTTATCTTGTACAAAACCAGCACCAACTTCCGTATAGAGCCACCACTTGTTATCTTGTAGAAAACCAGCACCAACTTCCGTATAGAGCCACCACTTGTTATCTTGTAGAAAACCAGAACCAACTTCCGTATAGAGCCACCACATATTATCTTGTACAAAACCAGCACCAACTTCCGTATAGAGCCACCACATATTATCTTGTAGAAAACCAGCACCAACTTCCGTATAGAGCCACCACATGTTATCTTGTAGAAAACCAGCACCAACTTCCGTATAGAGCCACCACTTGTTATCTTGTAGAAAACCGGCACCAACTTCCGTATAGAACCACCACTTGTTATCTTGTAGAAAACCAGCACCAACTTCAGTATAGAGCCACCACTTGTTATCTTGTAGAAAACCAGCACCAACTTCCGTATAGAGCCACCACTTGTTATCTTGTAGAAAACCAGCACCAACTTCCGTATAGAGCCACCACTTGTTATCTTGTAGAAAACCAGCACCAACTTCCGTATAGAGCCACCACATGTTATCTTGTAGAAAACCAGCACCACCAACTTCTTGTATAGAACCACCACCATGTTATTTGTAGAAAACCAGCACCAACTTCCGTATAGAGCCACCACTTGTTATCTTGTAGAAAACCAGCACCAACTTCCGTATAGAGCCACCACTTGTTATCTTGTAGAAAACCAGCACCAACTTCCGTATAGAGCCACCACTTGTTATCTTGTAGAAAACCAGCACCAACTTCCGTATAGAGCCACCAAGTGTTATCTTGTAGAAAACCAGCACCAACTTCCGTATAGAGCCACCACTTGTTATCTTGTAGAAAACCAGCACCAACTTCCGTATAGAGCCACCACTTGTTATCTTGTAGAAAACCAGCACCAACTTCCGTATAGAGCCACCAAGTGTTATCTTGTAGAAAACCAGCACCAACTTCCGTATAGAGCCACCACTTGTTATCTTGTAGAAAACCAGCACCAACTTCCGTATAGAGCCACCAAGTGTTATCTTGTAGATCACCAGCACGAACTTCCATATAGAGCCACCAAGTGTTATCTTGTAGAACACCAGCACCAACTTCCGTATAGTGCCACCTAGTGTTATCTTGTAGAACACCAGCACCAACTTCCGTATAGAGCCACCAAGTCTTATCTTGTAGAAAACCCGCACCAACTTCCGTATAGAGCCACCACTTGTTATCTTGTAGAACACCAGCACCAACCTCCGTATAGAGCCACCAAGTGTTATCTTGTAGAACACCAGCACCAACTTTCGTATAGAGCCACCAAGTGTTATCTTGTAGAACACCAGCACCAACTTCTGTATAGAGCCACCAAGTGTTATCTTGTACAAAACCAGCACCAACTTCCGTATAGAGCCACCAGGTGTTATCTTGTAGAACACAAGCACCAACTTCCGTATAGAGCCACCTAGTGTTATCTTGTAGAACACCAGCACCAACTTCCGTATAGAGTGACCAAGTGTTATCTTGTAGAACACCAGCACCAACTTCCATATAGAGCCACCACTTGTTATCTTGTAGAAAACCCGCACCAACTTCCGTATAGAGCCACCAAGTGTTATCTTGTAGAACACCAGCACCAACTTCCGTATAGAGCCACCAAGTGTTATGTTGTAGAACACCAGCACCAACGTCCGTATGGAGCCATCAAGTGTTATCTTGTAGAACACCAGCACCAACTTCCGTATAGAGCCACCAAGTGTTATCTTGTAGAACACCAGCACCAACTTCCGTATAGAGCCACCAAGTGTTATCTTGTAGAAAACCAGCACCAACTTCCGTATAGAGCCACCAAGTGTTATCTTGTAGAAAACCAGCACCAACTTCCGTATAGAGCCACCAAGTGTTATCTTGTAGAAAACCAGCACCAACTTCCGTATAGAGCCACCACTTGTTATCTTGTAGAAAACCAGCACCAACTTCCGTATAGAGCCACCACTTGTTATCTTGTAGAAAACCAGCACCAACTTCCGTATAGAGCCACCACTTGTTATCTTGTAGAAAACCAGCACCAACTTCCGTATAGAGCCACAACTTGTTATCTTGTAGAAAACCAACACCAACTTACGTATAGAGCCACCACATGTTATCTTGTAGAAAACCAGCACCAACTTCCGTATAGAGCCACCACTTGTTATCTTGTAGAAAACCAGCACCAACTTCCGTATAGAGCCACCACTTGTTATCTTGTAGAAAACCAGCACCAACTTCCGTATAGAGCCACCACTTGTTATCTTGTAGAAAACCAGCACCAACTTCCGTATAGAGCCACCAAGTGTTATCTTGTAGAAAACCAGCACCAACTTCCGTATAGAGCCACCACTTGTTATCTTGTAGAAAACCAGCACCAACTTCCGTATAGAGCCACCACTTGTTATCTTGTAGAAAACCAGCACCAACTTCCGTATAGAGCCACCAAGTGTTATCTTGTAGAAAACCAGCACCAACTTCCGTATAGAGCCACCAAGTGTTATCTTGTAGAAAACCAGCACCAACTTCCGTATAGAGCCACCAAGTGTTATCTTGTAGAACACAAGCCTTGTTATCTTGTAGAAAACCCGCACCAACTTCCGAATAGAGCCACCAAGTGTTATCTTGTAGAACACCAGCACCAACTTCCGTATAGAGCCACCAAGTGTTATCTTGTAGAACACCAGCACCAACTTCCGTATAGAGCCACCAAGTGTTATCTTGTAGAACACCAGCACCAACTTCCGTATAGAGCCACCAAGTGTTATCTTGTAGAACACCAGCACCAACTTCCGTATAGAGCCACCTAGTGTTATCTTGTAGAACACCAACACCAACTTCCCTATAGGGCCACCAAGTGTTATCTTGTAGAAAACCCGCACCAACTTCCGTATAGAGCCACCAAGTGTTATCTTGTAGAACACCAGCACCAACTTCCGTATAGAGCCACCAAGTGTTATCTTGTAGAACACCAGCACCAACTTCCGTATAGAGCCACCAAGTGTTATCTTGTACAAAACCAGCACCAACTTCCGTATAGAGCTACTAAGTGTTATCTTGTACAAAACCAGCACCAACTTCCGTATAGAGCCACCAAGTGTTATCTTGTAGAACACCAGCACCAACTTCCGTATAGAGACACCAAGTGTTATCTTGTAGAACACCAGCACCAACTTCCGTATGGAGCCACCAAGTGTTATCTTGTAGAACACCAGCACCAACTTCCGTATAGAGCCACCAAGTGTTATCTTGTAGAAAACCAGCACCAACTTCCGTATAGAGCCACCAAGTGTTATCTTGTAGAACACCAGCACCAACTTCCGTATAGAGCCATCAAGTGTTATCTTGTAGAACACCAGCCCCAACTTCCGTATAGAGCCACCAAGTGTTATCTTGTAGAAAACCAGCACCAACTTCCGTATAGAGCCACCAAGTGTTATCTTGTAGAAAACCAGAACCAACTTCCGTATAGAGCCACCAAGTGTTATTTTGTAGAAAACCAGCACCAACTTCCGTATAGAGCCACTAAGTGTTATCTTGTAGAAAACCAGCACCAACTTCCGTATAGAGCCACCAAGTGTTATCTTGTAGAAAACCAGCACCAACTTCCGTATAGAGCCACCAAGTGTTATCTTGTAGAAAACCAGCACCAACTTCCGTATAGAGCCACCACTTGTTATCTTGTAGAAAACCAGCACCAACTTCCGTATAGAGCCACCACTTGTTATCTTGTAGAAAACCAGCACCAACTTCCGTATAGAGCCACCACTTGTTATCTTGTAGAAAACCAGCACCAACTTCCGTATAGAGCCACAACTTGTTATCTTGTAGAAAACCAACACCAACTTACGTATAGAGCCACCACATGTTATCTTGTAGAAAACCAGCACCAACTTCCGTATAGAGCCACCACTTGTTATCTTGTAGAAAACCAGCACCAACTTCCGTATAGAGCCACCACTTGTTATCTTGTAGAAAACCAGCACCAACTTCCGTATAGAGCCACCACTTGTTATCTTGTAGAAAACCAGCACCAACTTCCGTATAGAGCCACCAAGTGTTATCTTGTAGAAAACCAGCACCAACTTCCGTATAGAGCCACCACTTGTTATCTTGTAGAAAACCAGCACCAACTTCCGTATAGAGCCACCACTTGTTATCTTGTAGAAAACCAGCACCAACTTCCGTATAGAGCCACCAAGTGTTATCTTGTAGAAAACCAGCACCAACTTCCGTATGGAGCCACCAAGTGTTATCTTGTAGAACACAAGCACCAACTTCCTTATAGAGCCACCAAGTGTTATTTTGTAGAACACCAGCACCAACTTCCGTATAGAGCCACCAAGTGTTATATTGTAGAAAACCAGCACCAACTTCCGTATAGAGCAAAAACTTGTTATCTTGTAGAAAACCAGCACCAACTTCCGTATAGAGCCACCACGTGTTATCTTGTAGAAAACCAGCACAAACTACCGTATAGAGCCACCAAGTGTTATCTTGTAGAACACCAGCACCAACTTCCGTATAGAGCCACCACATGTTATCTTGTAGAACACCAGCACCAACTTCCGCATAGAGCCACCAAGTGTTATCTTGTAGATCACCCGCACCAACTTCCGTATAGAGCCACCAAGTGTTATCTTGTAGAACACCAGCACCAACTTCCGTATAGAGCCACCAAGTGTTATCTTGTAGAACACCAGCACCAACTTCCGTATAGAGCCACCACTTGTTATCTTGTAGAAAACCCGCACCAACTTCCGAATGTTATCTTGTAGAACACCAGCACCAACTTCCGTATAGAGCCACCAAGTGTTATCTTGTAGAACACCAGCACCAACTTCCGTATAGAGCCACCTAGTGTTATCTTGTAGAACACCAACACCAACTTCCCTATAGGGCCACCAAGTGTTATCTTGTAGAAAACCCGCACCAACTTCCGTATAGAGCCACCAAGTGTTATCTTGTAGAACACCAGCACCAACCTCCGTATAGAGCCACCAAGTGTTATCTTGTAGAACACCAGCACCAACTTCCGTATAGAGCCACCAAGTGTTATCTTGTAGAACACCAGCACCAACTTCCGTATAGAGCCACCAAGTGTTATCTTGTAGAAAACCAGCACCAACTTCCGTATAGAGCCACCACTTGTTATCTTGTAGAACACCAGCACCAACTTCCGTATAGAGCCACCAAGTGTTATCTTGTAGAACACCAGCACCAACTTCCGTATAGAGACACCAAGTGTTATCTTGTAGAACACCAGCACCAACTTCCGTATGGAGCCACCAAGTGTTATCTTGTAGAACACCAGCACCAACTTCCGTATAGAGCCACCAAGTGTTATCTTGTAGAAAACCAGCACCAACTTCCGTATAGAGCCACCAAGTGTTATCTTGTAGAACACCAGCACCAACTTCCGTATAGAGCCATCAAGTGTTATCTTGTAGAACGCCAGCCCCAACTTCCGTATAGAGCCACCAAGTGTTATCTTGTAGAAAACCAGCACCAACTTCCGTATAGAGCCACCAAGTGTTATCTTGTAGAAAACCAGAACCAACTTCCGTATAGAGCCACCAAGTGTTATCTTGTAGAAAACCAGCACCAACTTCCGTATAGAGCCACCAAGTGTTATCTTGTAGAAAACCAGCACCAACTTCCGTATAAAGCCACACTAGAGAGCACAACCAAAGTGTTATCTTGTAGAAAACCAGCACCAACTTCCTTCCGTAGAAATAGAGCCAACTTCCGTATAGAGCCCCCACTTGTTATCTTGTAGAAAACCAGCACCAACTTCCGTATAGAGCCACCAAGTGTTATCTTGTAGAAAACCAGCACCAACTTCCGTATAGAGCCACCACTTGTTATCTTGTAGAAAACCAGCACCAACTTCCGTATAGAGCCACCAAGTGTTATCTTGTCGCTGTGCAGGTCATGTAGTCCGCATGCCAGACCATCGACTGCCAAAGATACTCTTTTATGGTGAGATGCAGAAGGGTAGACGCTCCCATGGTGGCCAGAAAAAGCGCTTCAAAGACACGCTTAAGGCTTCATTAAAAACCTTTGACATAAACCCAGACACATGGGAAGCTGCTGCGCAAGACCGAACTGTCTGGCGCACATATCTTCGTAAAGGTGCAGTGGCATGCGAATCTTCCAGAAGAGCAGCAGCGGAACAGCGGAGACAAGCTAGAAAAGATCGTGAAATAAAACCTTCACATGAAGCAAACTGTCGTGAAATATTCTAAATCCACATATATAAATTAAAAAGAAATGTAAAGCCTAACGAATTAATACAAGAAAAGGAAAGAAGAATGGTTAAAGACCAGTGCTTTTCCAATAGCGCATCCGTTGTATAACGCCATAATGGCTGAACCAAAAATCACCTTTTTCTATGCTCCGTCTACAAAATTGTAACGCTTTCACATTTGATAGTAAAGCCTACTGCATCAATACACGCGTTCTACAAATAAAACTAGTACTATCTTTCTTAGAAAACCTTGAGATAGACACACTGCGTAACGACCTAGATTTAATATTCCATTCATGTCATTTTATACACTACGTTAACATAAACGAAAAGACAGATGGACTTAGGATAGAGAGAGAGAGAGAAGTACTGAGGGACGCATGCAACACTAACACGCAGTCGCGCGATATAAAATAATGCCACCCCCCAACGCGAAAGGCATGAAGCACTAACTTTTTTTCAAATAGACAGTGATAAAAAAACACTACCAATACACGGTTAGGTTTTAAAAAACATGTTTAATGCTTATTAGGAAACATGACATTATACTGTTTTACGTCTGAAATCCTGACAGTACAGATGACACCCCACCGTATCGAAGTGAACAGGAGGTAGAAGAAAATACATATTTTGAACGCAGCCACTTAGCTCCATTAAATTTATATATTTGGGTTCCTTAAGACTTGCTGACAAAGAATATGTTAAGTGTTACGCAAATAGTCTAGGAATTAACAAATTATGGCCAAACTAAAAAAGTGAGGGTGTCAGACAGCACCCGATCATATTTGCTCAGTGGCATGTTTTAAAACCACCATTTTACGGGAAATAGGCCAACAAATTAAATCCTATTTGATTGGCTAGAATAATATGTAAGGCGAAACATGATTAGTCGAATGCAAATACTATTTTTGGTTGTTAAGGGAGACGGTAGGAAGGGTACATTTTTTCAAATGCTTTTATAAACATGGCCCCATTGGCTAGACCATTTGATATAGTCAATTAGGAGCGTCAGTTCAGTGCCACATTTTGAAAATAAACTTATTGAACAACAAGTGCGTTGAGATCCAGCTCATATTTTTCTAAATAAAAGCCTGGGACAGAGGCAGATCGAAATTGTGCCATATTCATCGCCAGTCAACGTATTTTGTGTATTATTTCCATGAATTGTGGTAAGCTGGACATTTGATATCTTTTTGATGAAAATTGAATGTGAATTGATAATGTATGTCTGTTTGTGTGTGGTTCAGTAATACACAGGAGGCAAAACCTAGAGATTGCTCCACCATTACCAAAACATGTTGAAGAGGAGTGAAACTGCATGGGATTGCCAAATAGTACGATGACACCTATCTTATTGAATAGAAGGAAATAATGCTGAAATTGCAGAGGCGTTGTAACCATTAGGGAGAGGAATACTGGTGTAAATTGTTTCAGATGAAGCTGGCAGTTGGACTACCGTGCTGAACTCGGTGTTTGTTATGTATTGTGTTTCAGTGTGGAAATAGATTATAAATTAGTTCTGAAGTAGTAGGTACAACCTTCTTGTTTCAGGGACCGTGGTCCTAAACTATTAAAGCAGCACCTGGTCTGAGTTTTGCTGAATCCAGAGGCTGATAGCATACTCCTTGGTCCAGATAGCGACCAGTGTTGTGTCTCAAGAGTACGGTGAAGCAAGCGAGCAGAAGAGACTGATTCCTGCCGCCCTCACAGAAGATAAGATTCTGTGGCCAGAGCAGCTGAATCTTATGTACTCCCCCCCCCCCCTCTAAAAGTGACAGTATATTAATTAAAGAGGGACAAGTAATTGTTTCCAATGACAGGAACTGTGAACTTTTCCAATACTATTTCCACCAGATACAGACACCTGAAGTCATGATGATAAACAACCACCTAGCTTGAAAAATCCAGTATTACCTCATAGTACCACATCACAACTGACACACACATTGTGATAATAATAATATATGTCAATACAAAGATCATATCTATAAATAGTGTACATACAACGTGTAATTACATTTGATTGTGATTCCTGGTTCACTTTGTAGCTGAATCAGGATATCTATTATTGAAAGAAATCAATACATATATTTTTAAACTTTAACGCTTGACTCATTTAAGATAGTCTTATAGAGTGTTCCATGTATGTGAGTGTCACAGTGTTGTAAAGAGTTGTGGATTAAACTAAATTGTTTATCTGTCTGTTGGTTGTTGTGAACATACACTTCATCACTTTCATTACCCTAGACATTCAACGTAGTCATCACAATATTCCAGAATAATTCTGACTGAGGTTTAAATGTGGTAGCAAGTAAGGTCATCTGTAATACACCACACTTATTAGATACAGATACCTTCACAGCTGATCTCAGCCAGTACACTAAGTCCCATATAGATATTTATAACATCCCATGTTACCACATATATTGGGGTCTCGCTCCCGGGATTTTGAACCTTCCCCTAGCATATATATTGGGAGTAATTCACTGCGGGAAATTATAAAAATTAAAAAGGTATTCTTGGGTGGAAAAATAAGGTTGAGCTCTCAGTGCCTGTGGTTGTCCTTAGATAATTATTTATAGATAAAATTGTTTGGTTAAATATTTTATACATTTACCTGTTAGAAAATGGCCGACCTGGCAAAATTTCGATCTGCTGCTGTGCAGACTGCGAAAGAGTTAGGAATGGACGGGCAAGTTATGATTGCTTATGTCACTACTGAATGTGACAAATATATTGAACGTGAAGAAAGAAAATTTGAAGCCGAAAGAAGATTAGAATCTGAAAGATTAGAAAAAGAGGCTGAAAGAAAGTTAGAGGCTGAAAAGGAAATTAAAAGTTAGATTAATGAGGCTAAGAGGCTGCAGATTGAGGCTGACAAAGAGGCTAGAGCATTGGAGGCGGATCGTGAGGCGGAAATAAAGAGGCTCCAGTTGGAAGAGAAAAAGGCTGAAAGGGAAGCAGAAGAAAAAAGATTGACTGCAGAAAGAGAAGACAAGAGATTGGCTACAGAAAGAGAGGAAAGAAGATTGACTGCAGAGAGGGAAGCAAAGGATAAGAGATTACAAAGGGAACATGAGTTACGACTAAGGGAGTTTGAGTTTCAAGGCCATGCTCCTGAAAATGGTGCCAGTCCCTTTACCTCCGATGCTACTGCTAGTCAGGGAGCCTCAACCTCAGCTATGAACTTTCATTTAGATCATTTTGTTGAGAAAGACGATGATATTGAGAGCTATCTAAATAGATATGAACTATTAGCTACCACGTATGGGTTAGAGAGAGAAAGGTGGAGCTTAAAGTTATCTCAAGGACTTCGTGGTACGGCTTATGAAGTTTTCGCCAAAATGAGCAGAGGTGATCAAGAAAATTATGACATGCTAAAGCAGGCTCTTTTGTTAAGATATGAAAAGAATGGTGAATTTTATAGAAAAAAATTTAGGAATGCTAAACTACTGTCAGGTGAAACCTATCACCAGTTCTCTGCACGGTTAGAGACATACTTGGAGAAATGGACTTCTCTGGGGAAAACCCAAGATCTTAAGGAAATGATCCTTATAGAACAACTAAGAGAGTCCATGGCTCCAGACCTGAGAAAGTTTCTCATGGAACAAGGTGCAGAGAGGCTGGATGAGTTACTAAATGTTGCTGAAAGGTATCAAGCAGCTCAGGCAGAGGTAACAGGTAATAAGAAGAGGCAGGTAGACAATTATCAGGCACCACAAAACTTTAATGAATTTGATCATAGAGATCAAAACAAAGGTAAGCACCAGTTTGATAGGCCACGAAATGACTATAAAAATAAAACCCCACAATTCAATGAAAGGAAATATGATAACAGGAAACCCTTCAGACAGGAAGGAAAATATTGTCAAATATGCAGGATGCATAATCATAATACTAGTGAATGTGGTAGGAAAGTTCCTCCATATCACACGGCATGCATGATAACAGTGGACAAGGGGAAGAAGAAACTGACAGAGAATCATATAAATCTTCAACATCCCCCCATCTGTGAAGAAGTGACATGTAATGGTGCCAAGGTTAGGTGCCTTTACGATTCAGGTTTAGAATATGACTCAGTTGTGAGTGCAACCCTAGTGCACCCTGAACAGTATACCACAGAGAAAGTGGAGATACAAGGGGCCGTAAAGGGAATATCCACCATGACACTTCCCGTAGCCGAGATCAATGTAGAGACAAGGTACGTGGAAGGAGTGATTAGAGCAGCCGTGTGTGACGACCCTAATTACCCGCTGGTGTTAGGAAGCAAATATGTTTTTCTAGGAAGCCCTGTAAAACCTGTGGTAATGGCCACGCTTCAGGTCAGGTCGACCCCTAGTAGAACGGAGGAGGAACCACCACTAGTTTATTCTCATAAGCAGATGAGAAAGGCCCAGGCAAAAGATAAAACATTAAAACCTTGCTTTGGTAAATTGCCAACAAGCCATGCACACCCTAAGAAAGGACAATTTTATTTGAAGGAAGGACTGCTCTTCAGGAAAGCTAGAGCCGGATCCAAAGAACAGGGACAATTGGTATTACCAACCCCCTACAGGGAAAAAGTGATGGCACAAGCTCATGTTGTACCAGACGGTGGACACCAGAGAAATGGGACCACCCGTCAAAGGACATCGGAAAAATTCTATTGGCCCCAAGTAGCTGCTGATATTGCACAATTTGTGGGGGCCTGTGAAAAATGTAGCAAGGTACAGTCCCCAAGTTGGGAAAATCATAATCAAATGCCAGCCAAGCATTCTGAAACATATGGGCCTAACAATAACAAGGAAAATAACAATAATAAGGTTGACATAGAGGATAGGTATCCACCTTCCCCCCAACAGTGTTCACCCAAAATATTTAGATTCGCAACTCTGAGAAGGGCATCCAGAGAAAATAGAAACTCAGACCAGTCAACCCAGGAACAGTTTGAAGCCGCAGTTAGGGAGCTGGCTGACATTGACATTGAAGATGATCCGCCTAAGTTAAAACCGAAACAAATTGTTAACAGAAGAACAGTGGGCAGTGGACGAGTGAGCAATTCGGAAAATGCTCACAGCGCTTCACAATATGGCTACTAACTTAGCATTAAAAGGGCACTGGTGACATTGGTAGTCACCTGACCCTACACCGTCCAAGGGAAAGTATTGTTCGGACCCTGGATGGAGATAACCCACACATCTTATAGCAATGCTAAGGGCGAATTGATTTCTGATGCAGAAACTCATTTCCCCACATATTATCTTAATTCACCAGATTGTCGGTAGGCGGAACTATAGTTGGTGAATATGGCCTCCATTTGAGTGGCACATTATAGAACATTATAAATATATTATTAGAAGGGTGTTTCCACATTCAATCACGCCTGAGATCAGACCAATTGTTGGCTGTGAACATTTCGGAGGAGCAGAGTGTCTCCATTGTTGCCTTTTTGAATTGAGGATAGTCCGAGTGTTTATTAAGGCTGATCAGGAAAATATTGGATTCCCTACACAACTCAGATATCACCATATAGATCAACTTCTCATAACGTACAAATTGAGGAACATCTAATATTCTCGGGACACGTCGTTGAACAGACTCAGAGAAGAAAAATGGTGAATATTGATTGCTAAGCAGTATTAAGACAAGCAGTAACACTTGCAGCTGTACGGTAATATAACTGAAATGGATTCTTGGATTGCAGAGGTCTGGGGCAGATTTCTTCAGTAGTGCTTACTTTGAATTGACCCACCTGCATTAATCCATGATCAAAATGAAATCAGAGAAACGTTGATGCAGATTTTCTAAGACGCCATCCGTGCGATGAAAATCAAAGAAATCACCAGGCATAGACCTAAATTTCTCTATGTGTATGTAGAATTATAGACTGACGTATAACGTCTGTTTTAAGTGGGGAGAATTTGTCGTGAAATATTCTAAATCCACATATATAAATTAAAAAGAAATGTAAAGCCTAACGAATTAATACAAGAAAAGGAAAGAAGAATGGTTAAAGACCAGTGCTTTTCCAATAGCGCATCCGTTGTATAACGCCATAATGGCTGAACCAAAAATCCCCTTTTTCTATGCTCCGTCTACAAAATTGTAACGCTTTCACATTTGATAGTAAAGCCTACTGCATCAATACACGCGTTCTACAAATAAAACTAGTACTATCTTTCTTAGAAAACCTTGAGATAGACACACTGCGTAATGACCTAGATTTAATATTCCATTCATGTCATTTTATACACTACGTTAACATAAACGAAAAGACAGATGGACTTAGGATAGAGAGAGAGAGAGAAGTACTGAGGGACGCATGCAACACTAACACGCAGTCGCGCGATATAAAATAATGCCACCCCCAACGCGAAAGGCATGAAGCACTAACTTTTTTTCAAATAGACAGTGATAAAAAACACTACCAATACACGGTTAGGTTTTAAAAAACATGTTTAATGCTTATTAGGAAACATGACATTATACTGTTTTACGTCTGAAATCCTGACAGTACAGATGACACCCCACCGTATCGAAGTGAACAGGAGGTAGAAGAAAATACATATTTTGAACGCAGCCACTTAGCTCCATTAAATTTATATATTTGGGTTCCTTAAGACTTGCTGACAAAGAATATGTTAAGTGTTACGCAAATAGTCTAGGAATTAACAAATTATGGCCAAACTAAAAAAGTGAGGGTGTCAGACAGCACCCGATCATATTTGCTCAGTGGCATGTTTTAAAACCACCATTTTACGGGAAATAGGCCAACAAGTTAAATCCTATTTGATTGGCTAGAATAATATGTAAGGCGAAACATGATTAGTCGAATGCAAATACTATTTTTGGTTGTTAAGGGAGACGGTAGGAAGGGTACATTTTTTTCAAATGCTTTTATAAACATGGCCCCATTGGCTAGACCATTTGATATAGTCAATTAGGAGCGTCAGTTCAGTGCCACATTTTGAAAATAAACTTATTGAACAACAAGTGCGTTGAGATCCAGCTCATATTTTTCTAAATAAAAGCCTGGGACAGAGGCAGATCGAAATTGTGCCATATTCATCGCCAGTCAACGTATTTTGTGTATTATTTCCATGAATTGTGGTAAGCTGGACATTTGATATCTTTTTGATGAAAATTGAATGTGAATTGATAATGTATGTCTGTTTGTGTGTGGTTCAGTAATACACAGGAGGCAAAACCTAGAGATTGCTCCACCATTACCAAAACATGTTGAAGAGGAGTGAAACTGCATGGGATTGCCAAATAGTACGATGACACCTATCTTATTGAATAGAAGGAAATAATGCTGAAATTGCAGAGGCGTTGTAACCATTAGGGAGAGGAATACTGGTGTAAATTGTTTCAGATGAAGCTGGCAGTTGGACTACCGTGCTGAACTCGGTGTTTGTTATGTATTGTGTTTCAGTGTGGAAATAGATTATAAATTAGTTCTGAAGTAGGAGGTACAACCTTCTTGTTTCAGGGACCGTGGTCCTAAACTATTAAAGCAGCACCTGGTCTGAGTTTTGCTGAATCCAGAGGCTGATAGCATACTCCTTGGTCCAGATAGCGACCAGTGTTGTGTCTCAAGAGTACGGTGAAGCAAGCGAGCAGAAGAGACTGATTCCTGCCGCCATCACAGAAGATAAGATTCTGTGGCCAGAGCAGCTCAATCTTATTTACCCTCCCCCCCCCCCCCCCCCTCTAAAAGTGACAGTATATTAATTAAAGAGGGACAAGTAATTGTTTCCAATGACAGGAACTGTGAACTTTTCCAATACTATTTCCACCAGATACAGACACCTGAAGTCATGATGATAAACAACCACCTAGCTTGAAAAATCCAGTATTACCTCATAGTACCACATCACAACTGACACACACATTGTGATAATAATAATATATGTCAATACAAAGATCATATCTATAAATAGTGTACATACAACGTGTAATTACATTTGATTGTGATTCCTGGTTCACTTTATAGTTGACTCAGGATATCTATTACTGAAAGAAATCAATACATATATTTTTAAACTTTAACGCTTGACTCTTTTAAGATAGTCTTATAGAGTGTTCCATGTATGTGAGTGTCACAGTGTTGTAAAGAGTTGTGGATTAAACTAAATTGTTTATCTGTCTGTTGGTTGTTGTGAACATACACTTCATCACTTTCATAACCCTAGACATTCAACATAGTCATCACAATATTCCAGAATAATTCTGACTGAGGTTTAAATGTGGTAGCAAGTAAGGTCATCTGTAATACACCACACTTATTAGATACAGATACCTTCACAGCTGATCTCAGCCAGTACACTAAGTCCCCTATAGATATTTATAACATCCCATTTTACCACACAAACATTCCCTGCCCACACTGTCCGAGATCCTTCCAGGCCCGCATCGGGCTCATCAGTCACCTTCGTACTCATAGACTATCCTAACTTCCTAATAATTGGATGAACAGAGTGGTCTTCATCACCTGTGATGGACGAACGACAAAACAAAACCAGCACCAAGTATTCAGTTATCTTGTAGACAACCAACACCAAGTATTCAGTTATCTTGTAGCAGTGGTTTCTGTAACAATTTGTTTTACATAATGAGGTTGCCAATTCACAATTTTATATGAGTCGCCTGTTACGACACGCATCAGGGATCAATAGTCCTATTATTTCTTTGTGACGTCAGACACCCACCGGGAACTACCCAGGGGCAAGCAGACAGATTAGTGACCTAAAGTCTATTACCTGAACTTGTTTATGGTGACGATATTTCAAGAGTAAACACTGCCCGAATACTGTCTTCCCCTCCTGACATCCTCACACAAATCTAGGTCTATGACACCAAAATGGCGGTAAGCAGTATTAAACAAACTTCACACTAGTACTACATTGTAATACACCGACACTGTACGGACATAACAAAGCTATTAAACAAACTTCACACTAGTACCACATTCTAATACACCAACACTGTACGGACATAACAAAGCTATTACACATACGCTACTTGGGTATCACAATATACTGCATGACATTACAAAAACACCACACAGTACTGAACATACATTACAGGTAAACCACAAGAAGATTACGCGAGTAATCAAGTTGACACTAAACAAACACTACACGTGTACGTAATGTAGGGCAAACTTATTGCGAGATAAAAGTTTGTTATGTAAGAACGTAAATATTTGACACGTTCAAAACATGAATAGTCACTGTTACGTTAGCAGGTCTAAACAGTGACATCTCATACATCCCTTATTTATGTTTACTCTGTTCAAACTTCAAAGATGTCTATCATATTTGCTCACTAGCTCTTACAAACAACTTTTTATTTTCCTTCTCCATTTTTTTAATGCCTTCGGTCATCAATTTTTTCCTCCTTTCTCTTGTCTATTTTCTATGTCGTTTTCCGTAATACAAGGTCAAGGACGGATTTTCTGTCTTTTTTCATTCCTTGATTACAAACTTTTCTCTTACATCCGTGGTACTCGTCAGCTGATGTGACTGAAGCTTTTTTTTTTTTTAATTTAAGATAAATGCATTCAACTTATCACTGTCGTTAATGATCTATACATATTCCTGAATCAACATAATTGGGGTGCTTAGTTGGTCGTATGCCATTTTACTGTTCACTTTGGCAACATGGCGATGGCACCGGTCTGACAGACTCTGATTTAAACCCCCAGAGTGTCTATCATTTCTGTTACATTTCTTTAGTCTGGTGTATTCTGTAACGACACGATCTGGTGTATTCTGTAAAGACACGATCTGGGGCATTCTGTAACGACACGACCTGGTGTATTCTGTAATGACACGATCTGGTGTGTTCTGTAACGACACGATCTTGTGTATTCTGTAACGACACGATCTGGTGTATTCTGTAACGACACGATCTGGGGCATTCTGTAACGACACGATCTGGTGTATTCTGTAACGACACGATCTGGTGTATTCTGTAACGACACGATCTGGTGTATTCTGTAACGACACGATCTGGTGTATTCTGTAACGACACGATCTAAAATAAGTAAAATAAGAAAGCCGTGGATAAAGATTCAGGACACTAAAGACAGGCGCTACATCACAATCAGCTACATTAATGTGTGCTCTCCGTGTGTATACACAGCTGCGTGACAAATATTTGAATATAACTTGGCAACCAGTTGTTTGGCACAATCTAATTCAAGAGTATACAGAAATAAATTAAATCAAAATCGGAATAAATGAATTGAAAATCCGTGAAACTAACACGATCAAAGTGAGGGAGAGAGAGAGAGAGACGGAGATAGAGAGAGGGGGAGAGAGAACGAACGAACGAACTTTATTTTCAAAGGGTTGAGAATTGGGCACGCAGGCCCGTCTAACATTCTGCCCTTTCTTTCGCTCACCTTTCATACCTTATCCTTTCAATAGCACATGTATTTTTAGCATTATTTAAGCATACAACATTATCGAGGTAAAATAATAACATACATTTGTAACATCCAGACATAATCAAATTTAAGGGGGGGGGGGGAGGGGGGGGGGAATTATTAATTAAAATACATTAACAAAAATTAATACTTTAAAAAAAAAATTAAAAAAAAATAAAAATAAATAAATAAATAAAAAAAAAAAAATAACAAACACAATCTAAACCATTCATACAGTAAATAAGACATAATTTGAAACGTAATCAGATAATGGTGGCATATAATAAGAACTCGTGACATTTTGGAAATCTGCTGAATTAGCTGGGACTTCATGTGTTGTCAGCTCATGCGGAAAATGTTCTCACAGGTGAGCAACTTTGAGTCCCAAGCAGATACTGCCACAGGGAGTGAATTGTCGACGCCTCCACTACACGAGATCCAGTTTTATGACCTATGCTCCTTAGGGAGGTAAAGGGTATTGACTGATAGATGAGAATCGTACATATAGGCCCGTCTTGCATTTTGCCCTTCCTCTTACTCATCTTTATTGCTAGGTATCCAGACATTCTCCAACATACTGAAGGTATTAGTTCAACGGCGATGCAACATTATAAGTAGTATAAAAGCATACATTTACAGTATCTGATTACAATTAAGAAGTAAGGTATATTAAAATGAAAAACTAGATCATCAGTTCCTCCATACAGTATATTAGATAATAATAATTCGAAACATAATACCTTAGGGCAGCATATAATCCGCACTCATAATGTATTTGAACAGCCTACGATTATATGAGTAGGGACTGTGCATGTTTTGAGAGAGAGGGAGAGAGAGAAGCTTTGTCGGGCGTATCTTCTGTATTACATAAGTAGTGACGTCAGTGCAGCACAGATATGGAGCTATTTTTCCAACATCATCATCCTCTGTGTCATCTGTGACGTTACAGGTCATTTCTCTCAACGGGCAAGTATCTTAACATGACTACCTTACTCAATTTTTTTTTTTGGGAAGGAATAATTCGTTGTTGTTAACATCATCATCATCATATTCATCATCACCATCTTCATCATTAGCATCAATATCAGCACCATCATCATCACCATCTTCATCATCAGCACCATCATCATCACCATCTTCATCATCAACACCATCATCATCATCAACATCATCATCACCATCATCATCATCTTCATCATCCCAATCTTCATCACCATCATCATCATCACCACCATCTTCATCACCATCTTCACCATCATCACCATCTTCATCATCATCACCATCTTCATCATCAGCATCATCAACATCATAATCATTATCATCATCATCACCACCATTATCATCATCATTACCATCACCATCATCTTCACCATCATCATCATCTTCATCATCATCACCATCTTCATCGTCATCAACATCATCATCACCATCACCATCACCATCATCACCATCACCTTCATCATCATCTTCATCTTCATCATCAGCATCATCATCAACATCATCATTATCATCATCATCACCATCATTATCATCATCATCATCATTACCATCATCATCTTCATCATCATCACCATCATCATCATTAAAACCTTTCAGCTCCTTGCGGATCAAAGGTCATCAACACAACCTTACCACACCCTCCTCCCCCCTCCCCCCCTGTCATGTCCCACGTGTTTAAGGTCTTTCAGTGTCTTCTAAATCGCGTTCTTGTTCGTCTACAATTTATTTTTAAAAATTTATTTTTGCATTCCCCAATTTCTCTCACCCTGGGTACTCCTGAACAGAAACTACCTTATAATTCTATCAGCTTGTTTTCTTATATATGTCCCATGCAAAGCAAGCGTCTTCTCCTCACTTCCTGTTCCTCTGTTCTTTGTCTGGTTCTTCCATCACTTCCACATAAGTGCTCTTGTCATACCAAGTCAATCCTTCTATTGGGCCCAAGCACCCATTCTTGAAAATCTTTATTTTCTGGTTGTCATATTTGTTGTTCTCTAACTACCTTGTTGTTGTCTAACTACCCTGTTGTTCTCTAACTACCTTGTTGTTCTCTAACTACCTTGTTGTTCTCTAACTATCTTGTTGTTCTCTAACTACCTTGTTGTTCTCTAACTACCTTGTTGTTATCTAACTACCTTGTTGTTCTCTAACTATCTTGTTGTTCTCTAACTACCTTCTTGTTCTCGTTTGTGTATCTCTGTCTTATTGCTTCTGACCAAACCGTCTCCAAAGAATGTTATTTTAACTACTTGTCGCTCCTAGTCTTGGTGCTAACTTAGTGTGACAAAATAAATGATACATAATTATGACAGAATTACTGACAAGGTTACCTAGTTATTGACAAAGTGAAGAGTACCAGTAAAGTGTCATATTTTTACTATCTATTAATTTACAGTTACCTCGGTCCCAGTACACACCCTCCTCATCCCCCTTACCCGCATTTCTCATCAATACCAATATAGGACATTACCAGTGGCGCCTTTCTTTAATGTGCTGTTGAGCTGCAGCACCCCCTGTAAAAAAAAGGACTGCATACTGTCTCTACTACATTATAATACATAATCCGGACAGACCAAAAAATACAAAAAATTGAGGTTACACCGGAAGGGTTAAATATGAGTACAAAAAAAAAATAAAAAAATAATCCAACACCGTATTGTAAGTGCTGCAAACGATGACAGTTCAAGTGACCTTGACCTCTTATAAGCGAATGCTTGTCATACACAGCAAATAGGCCAGCTGCGATTGGGTTGAATTTATTTACTTGTGCTGCAACGGAACACAGCTCAAGTGTAATGAACTATAATTAAAGGGAAGTTACAATGACAATTTTAAACACGAGAAATAGCAGCATACATGTCTGTGTAACCTGGTTTGAGACTCGGGAAGCTGCTTTGACTGACAAGGATTACTCCTAGTTGCAGTAAACTTTTAAAATAACTTTTCAGAACTTCTTGACAGATTTTAGATGAGATAAGACACTAATCATTTGTGTCTGGGTTGATATTTTATATAGTGGTCACAATTTGTGAGTGTTATGTAAAGCATTTTAAATGAATGAACAGTGCAGCACGACCAATGACAACCCCCTGGAACCGCCACTGGACATTACCCAGACTCAGGATTTGCTCGATGTCAGACGAGAAGAAAGGCACGATTCTTTACAATTTTTGGGCCTACTTGCTGGAGCATCACGTGGCAGAGTGTTTAGATTGGTAACCTCTCGTGGATGAGTTAAAATGGTAAACACTTGGTAGCTCCACGCTCTAGTTTACGCAGCTGTAAATAAGTACCGGATTCAGCTTTTGAGTTCCGGAAGGCAAAAATAGCATAGAAGGGATCCAATCATCACACCTCAAAAAGCTGAAGTCTAGTCTAGTGAAGTCTCTGACACTTTGCTCCCTTACGGTCCTTTTTGCAGCATTTCTCTCTTCTAATGACTAAGCGACATTGTCACATGTATTAACTGTTCTGCTACCTCAATTACCTAACTTTTTTTTACTGTTCAGGTGTCGACGTATGATCAATGTCATCTAGTATTGATAACCTATTGGTAGTTATGTTTTTATTGTTCTGTCTCGTTCTGAGACAGAAAAAAAACAACAACATAATTTTAACTATGTTTACATCTGTGTCAGCCATTCAGTCCTTGTACACAAAGTTAATCATCTTGTGTTGCTGAGTGACATTTTTACACTTCTTACTAACACTGTGAAAAAATTATTTTGAAACGAGAATGAACTGACATAAAGGAAATAACGGTGGAACAAATAAAAGAAATCAAGATTATAAAATAAGTAAACAGAAGATGAGTGTAGAAGCATAAAGTAGCTTTTTCCTTCTTCTTTTTTTCTATTATTTATGACGCGAAACTTCACAGACGAAGATGGTTATTGGTTTCTCAATACAGTATACGTAATTTTTAGTTAATGTTAATATTAATCAGAATCGACGTCATTGCACTCTGGGCAAACCCATAGATGCCTAGTCTCCCACAGCAAATGTCGAAGGGTATGAATGCTAATTGTTCTTGTTGCGCACTGGTGGTATACACGGCATATACGTCCTCTCATACGTCCATCACTGCTGGTCTTACGTTTGATGCCAAATTCCAGCAATCTTAGCCTTGATGATTCATCGATAGCAGTGTCATTTTCTAATAGACGAACTTACATAGTGTTTTCCACGAGGCCTAATAATTGTATGGAGGCGAATCATGGACAGATAGGTGTAATCAAGGAAATGGAGAAGGATTGTATTCACGATGAAATAAATTGTGTTATTACTGATTTATTATGCCCAGTGCGTCTACCTGCACCCTGTCTCAAACTGTCTCTTCTCACCTACGTCTGTCATAGAGAGATAGACGATACAGTAGTTAACCAATTGTATTTCAGGTTACATCATGTAACAACCGTATACTTGTAAGGAGCCAGACACAACTGAAGAGCTAGTGGTGCAGGTGCCCTTTAAGTCTAGAGGGACAGCCACCCAGTCCCTACTGTCTGGAGGAAACACAGTTGACCGTTTCTTTTCCAGAACAGAAGTTTGTGACAGGCTCCAAGACAGAAGTGAAGATAAGCAGTCATACAAGACTACTGTCCAGTGTATAACCAGCTGTACCACAATAAATAAATCACCCAAGACAGTATGATGAAAAGTCAGTGCATCTAGATATGCAAATTTACAATCAGTGATTGACTTTAGTTCATTAAATGTGAAGAACTCTTATTGAACCTACTAAAGACAGTCTACAACAAGATTAAGTTCCTCCAAGAAAGGAGAAATGCCTTTATACATTTACAGACTGTAGTTAGTTGTGAATAGTTAACAAATGATTTTATTTCCTAATCAATTTTGAGTTCAATGAAAAATTTTCACAAAGAAAAGAAAACGTGTGCAAAAAAATTGTAAATTTTACCAACAAACTTACTTGGATTATTTAAGTTAAGTTACAGTTCTTGTTGGTTACTAGTTTGGTTTAATACCCCTAGCAGAGCCTAACATTATAAACAGAGGAGGATCTTGAGAGGAGCATTTAGGAACCTAGGATAAAACACTATCATCATACCTAGAAACTAGGACAGCTTAATCTTACCTTTGATGTCCATACAGCCTTACTCTTTTCAGAGAAAGGGTATTTCTTATAAAACCAATCTTTTATCTGGCACTATCCTGGTATCACCTGATACAACTTTATGTCCAGGATATCATTCTTTCAATGCTATACTTCCCTCTCGTGACACTGGGTGCTCGTCAGGGATACCTTTACTACCCTGGGGTCTTTTCTTTGAGACATTCAGGCTTATGGGTATCACTTACATCTTCTGAGTTAGCTGTAGGAGAATAGTTTTAATAAATAAAATTAATGTTAGTAAATAGTAAAAGTAAATAAAGCATTTTGAAGTACCATTGAGTACAAACCAAAATTGTGGTGACTGGGTACACTGACAGTAGTCTTTAATTAATTAGTGTTTGTATTAAATTTTAGTTTGGTCTGTGAGAGAGTTTGAGTGTCTACAAGATATTATTGTATGAGTATGGCAGACTTGGCAAAATTTCGATCTGCTACAGTGCAGACGGCAAAGGAGTTTCGGTTAAGTGGGGAGGCCCTTATTCAGTATGTCACTACTGCGTGTGACAAGTTTATTGAAAGAGAAGATAAGAAGTTGGAAACAGAAAGGACACTTCAGGTGGAAGCTGATAGAGCAGCTAAGAAACTGGTGGCTGAGAGAGAGAAAAGAGATTGCAAATAGAGGCTGAAGCTAAGAGATTGCAAATAGAGGATGAAGCTAAGAAATTGCAAATAAAGGCTGAAGCTAAGAAATTGCAAATATAGGCTGAAGCTAAGAATTTTCAAATAGAGACTGAAGCTAAGAATCTGGAAGCTGAGGAGAGAAGACAGGTTGCTGAAAGAGAGGCTGAGGAAAGAGGTTGCAAAGGGAGCATGAGTTGAGACTAAAAGAGCTTGAGCTTCAAGGAAATGTTACTGGTAATGGAAGTAGTCCAACTACCTCTGACAGTAGTGCCAGTCAAAGCACATCAAATGGAGCCATGAATTTTAACGGATCCATTTGTGGAGAAAGAGGACACAACTGAGGCATATCTGGATACATATGAGAGACTGGCCACTAACTATGGCTTAGAGAAGGAAAAATGGAGCCTTAGGCTATCTCAGGGGTTGAGATGAGTTTCTTACGATGTGTATTTGAAACTCGGAAAAGAAGACCAGGAAGATTATGAAATCTTGAAGCAGGCATTGCTGGTTCGTTATGAAAAAAAACACACACTTATAGGAAGAAATTCCGAACTGCTAAGCTTCTTCCTGGAGAAACCTACCACCAATTCTCTGCCACATTAGAAACCTATTTGGATAAGTGGACTACTCTGGGAAAATGTCATGACCTAAAAGAAATGGTCATGATGGAACAAGTGAGAGAGTCTATGCCTCCAGACATGAGAAAATTTCTTATGGAACAAGGAGCATAGAGATTGGGAGAGATTTTAACAGTTGCTGAGAGATACAAGGAAGCTCAGGCAGAAATAGCAGGAAGTAAGAAAAAGCAATGAGAAAGTATTAGGCCAACATAAAACCAGAATAAGTTTGATAATAGGAACCAACAACACAAATACAAACAAGGTTATGACAAACCTAAATTTGACCATAGAGACAGGAACCCGCAGGTACAAGATAAGAAACCCTACAGACAGGGAGATAATGGTGTAAAATTTGTAAAATGAACAACCACAATACTTTGGACTGCGGAAAGAAAATCCCTCAATATCACGCTGCATGTCTTATAACAGGGGACAAGGGAAGGAAGGAACTGGCAGCTAGTCCATCATCCAGCCACCTGTGAAGAAGTAACATGTAACGACACTAAAATATGGTGCCCATATGATTCAGGATTGGAATTCGACTCAGTCGTGAGTGCATCCTTAGTGCACCCCGATCAATACACCACAGAAACCGTGGAGATACAATGAGCATTAAAGGGAATCGCCACCATGACACTTCCCATAGCAAGGATCAATGTCAGGACTCGCTACGTGGAAGGAGTGATAAGAGCAGCAGTGAGTGATGATCCTATATACCCGCTGGTAATAGGAAGCAGATATGTCTTATTTGGTGACCCAATAAAACCTGTGATCATGGCAAAAATCCAGACCAGGTCTAGCCCTAAGGAGGAGGACAGTCCAATGAACATTCATCCAAGAAAGATGAAAAAGGCACAGGCTGAAGATAATTCTTTCAAGCCTTGTTTTGGCAAATTGTCAAAAGCCATAAACCCCGCCCAGAAAGGACATTTTTATATGATGGATAGATTGCTATACAAGAAAGCTGGAACAGGACCCAATGGGCATGGACAGCTAGTACTGTCATCTTTTTACAGGGACAAGGTTATTGAACTAGCACATTTTGTAGCAGACGGTGGACATATGAAAAGCGGTACCACTTGTCAAAGGACAGCAGTGCAGTACTATTGGCCAGGCATCGCTGCAGACATAGCTCGGTATGTGACTGCCTGTGCACAATGTAGCAAGGTAAAACCCACACGTTGGGAAAACCAACAGGACCTAGGGAGGCATTGGGGTGGACGAAGGCCTGAAAGTAAAAATCCACAGGTAGACATAGGGGATAAGAGAACCAACATCTCACAAAGGGTCTACCAGAAAACCATTAAGACTCTTCCTATTGTACAGAGAGGGGATACAACACATCCCATACCGACATGATTTTGTTCAGAACACCAGGAACTGGATAACAATAGAAGTGTGGTTAGTCAGCCACCTTTGATAAAGAAACTGCGGGGAAACCCTAGAAAAATAGTTCGTGGAAGATTGGGCTGTACGAACCATTTGACTGATGCACAGCCAACTTCATTATACTGCTGTTTAAATTAGCAATAGAAATGGCTCCGGCAACGTTGTTAGTTGGCCAGCCCAAACACGGTCCACTGGAAGTATTGATGCGGACATGGACTGAAATAATGTAGCAAATTTAAAGGGTGAACTGATTTCTTGATGTAAGAAAATTTAATGTCCCCATATGAGTCACCTTATAGCGTCAATGTTGTTTAGCTGAGGAAACCCTCTGGTGAACATAGACTCTGCATTGATTACAGGAAATTAAATGCAGTAACTGAGTCATAAGTGGATCTAAGTACAGGGTATTACCAGATTTCCGTCAAACCTGAAATCAGACCATTGCTGGCCTTTAGCACTTGGGAGGGGCACTATGAGTTCAATATGTTGCCTTTCGGTTTGAAAATACTCCAAGCGTTTTCTCCAGGATGATGAGGAAATTACTCGATCCCTTACAAAACCCAGCTATCACCAGTTTTATGGATGATATCCTCATAGCAACAGAAACATTTGAGGAACACCTATCATTTCTGGAAACGTTGTTGGACAGACTCAGAGAGTCAAATTTGTTGTCAGGAACTGGAATTCTTGGGTCACACAGTATATCAGGGTAATATGACCCTGACCCCAAGAATTTGAAAAAAATTACAGAGAGCACCAAGACCACAAACTAAGAAGGATGTGAGATCCTTTGTTTCACTATGTGGCTTCTATCAGAAGTATATTAAGGATTTCAAATGGTGTATGTGCTCCTCTGACTGATTTGACAAAGAAAGGGAAAACCAGACAAAGTCGACTGGACAGGGGGAATGTGAGAAAGCATATTGAGATTTGAAGCAGAAACTCACAAGTAGGCCTATACTGAGACTTCCAGATTTAAGTCAAGAATTTGTAGTTAGGACTGATGCAAGCAATGTAGGTTAGGGGCAACATTATTGCAAAGATCGCAGTCACCGCCCGGAGATTGAACCCCGTTGCTTATTCCAGCCGCAAATTGAATAAGACGGGAAAAAATTACTCCACCATTGAGAGAATGTTTGGCGTTGGTCTGGGCCATAAAGAAGTTCACATTATATCTCTTTATGGTAGACATCTCGTGGTCCAGTGTGATCACCAGCCACTTGTTTTTCTCGATCAGGCTCGGCATGGTAACGCAAGATTACTAAGGTGGTCTCTTTTGATCCACCCTTACTCGTTTACTAATTTAATATATCCCTGGATCTCAGAATGTTGGGGCAGATTTCTTAAGTAGGCACCCACCTGAAGGAAACCAGAGAGTAGGAAGAAGAATAAACTTCCTATTGGATGAATGCCTTGTTGGTGATTTCCAGAAGGAAAGCTCCATCAGATGGTTCACGCTTTTGAATTGGCTTAGGTTCTTGTCGTCAATTCTGATTCACAACACGTCATTCATACCAAAACGGTACACCATACTTTAATAACAGTGTATGCTAGACGGACCAATGAAACGGCATCCTTAACTTGCTTTGTTTACAATAGTATTAGGCATCTAAACATGGCCGGACCAAATCTGTGTAACCCAATTGGGTATGGAATTAAATTATAGGATTATGAGCGAAGTACCGCATGGAAGAGGTCAGTAATTTTATAATAGGATTGTTCCTTTGTAGGAATGTGCCAAGACTTCCACGAAAAGCATTATACTAATGGAAAAATCTCGAGTGGAATGAATTTTGCTGTCGAAAATTTTGCTGTTTAGGCTGCGCCTATGAAAATATGGACGTAGGAAAGGAAAAGACAATTATCTAGCAAGATAAAGAATAATCCAGGGCGTACTTTAAGCCTAATGTGAAGGAAATCGCTCCAGGAATAAGGAAGATATTAAGATTCCTAATTTTCCATAAATGCACATCTCGACAAAACTATGCCTGAATTTCAGAATGCAACACACTTCAGTCTTATTGCCCTACGCGACATTCGGCCCTGACCTATATAAAGACTTGCCATCTTTAGAAAGAAGGCCACACAAATTTCAAAAAATACAGCTAGAGCGCCAGTCTGTCAGTGAGGCTTCCTTTGCCTTCTGCATTTGAGAGCAGACTGCATGACCATTAACAGCTCGACTGTATGTACTTGAGGATAAGAAAGAATATGTATATATATATATATATATATATATATATATATATATATATTTCTAATTAATAAATCAAATTGTGCGTTAGAAAGTGTTTTACTGTGTTATAAACCACTGTGTAACTTTTGGAGGCAAACCAAGCCTGTGTATATTCAGATAAATTGAGAATGGCAGCGGAAAGTGTGTTCTTAGTTTTAATAAAACATTTAAACAATTATTTCATGAAGGAATGGAACACACACATGGAACGAAGGGAAGCATGAAAGTACTGGAATTACTGTACTGATCAAGATATTACATAGTGTTTTCCACGAGGCTTAATAATTGTATGGAGGCAAATCATGGACAACCACTATACATCGGATTTGTGGACTACGAAAAGGCATTTGATAGTGTAGACAAAGAATCACTTTGGAAATTGATGAGGCATTATGGAGTTCCCGTGAAGATCATTAATTTAATAAAGAAAACATATGAAGACATGACATGCAGAGTTCTTCACGAAGGACAGCTTACAGAACCGTTTGGGATAAGAACAGGAGTGCGACAGGGATGCCTCTTGTCTCCATTTCTTTTCTTACTAGCAATAGACTGGGTTATGAGATCATTGACAACACACAACAGAAATGGAATCCAGTGGACACTGACTAAGCAGTTGGATGATCTGGATTTTGCAGATGACTTGGCTCTTCTGTCCCATGGCCGTAGTCGGATGCGGGACAGGTTGAAAACGCTGGATGAGAGGTCACGGCAGTTGGGTCTGAGGGTGCACGGGGAAAGGACAGAAATGGTGAGAGTAGATGCAGGTGGTGGTAACAGGGTTGAACTTGAAGAAACACCAATACAAGATGTAGATTCGTACACATGTCTTGGCGGTAATGTAGATAGGGTTGGAGGGACAGACGGCGATATCAAGGTGGGAATACAAGGGGCAAGGGGAGCTTTCGTTGCATTGGGAGGTATATGGAGGTCAAGAGAAATCGGATCCAGCACGAAAATGGGAATCTTCGGCTCAGATGTGGAGTCAGTCCTATTGTATGGCTCTGAGACATGGAGAACAACAGGGACGGCGGCTAAAGGGCTGCGGACTTTCATGGGTGGGTGCTTGCGTGGAATGGAGGGATTGAAATGGTATGACAGGGTTACCAACGTGGAACTGGTGACAAGAGCTAGACAAGTACCAGTGGAACAAGAGATGAGAAGAAGACGATGGCGATGGATAGGACACACACTGAGGAAACCTGTTGATAGCATTACAAGGCAGTCCTTGTTCTGGAACCCCCAGGGCAAGAGAGGCAGAGGTAGACCAAGAAGCACATGGAGAAGAGAGCTGGAAACAGAGGTGAAGATGATGAGGAGAACGTGGAAAGAACTTGAGATGATGGCACGTGACAGGAGGACTTGGCAGGTGTTTGTTGAAGGCCTATGCTCCTTTGGGAGTGGAGGATTATGAATGAAATCATGGACAGTTAGCTGTAATCAAGGAAATGGATAAGGATTGTATTCACGATGAAATAAATTGTGTTATTACTGATTTATTATGCCCAGTGCGTCTACCTGCACCCTGTCTCAAACTGTCTCTTCTCACCTACGTCTGTCATAGAGAGATAGATGATACAGTAGTTAACCAATTGTATTTCAGGTTACATCATGTAACAACCGTATACTTGTAAGGAGCCAGACACAATTGAAGAGCTAGTGGTGCAGGTGCCCTTTAAGTCTAGAGGGACAGCCACCCAGTACCTACTGTCTGGAGGAAACACAGTTGACCGTTTCTTTCCATAACAGAAGTGTGACAGGCTCCAAGACAAGAAGTGAAGATGAGCAGTCATACAAGACTACTGTCCAGTGTATAACCAGCTGTACCACAATAAATAAATCACCCAAGACAGTATGATGAAAAGTCAGTGCATCTAGATATGCAAATTTACAATCAGTGATTGACTTTAGTTCATTAAATGTGAAGAACTCTTATTGAACCTACTAAAGACAGTCTACAACAAGATTAAGTTCCTCCAAGAAAGGAGAAATGCCTTTATACATTTACAGACTGTAGTTAGTTGTGAATAATTAACAAATGATTTTATTAATTTTATTTCCTAATCAATTTTGAGTTCAATGAAAAATTTTCACAAAGAAAAGAAAACGTGTGCAAAATAAATTGTAAATTTTACCAACAAACTTACTTGGATTATTTAAGTTAAGTTACAGTTCTTGTTGGATACTAGTTTAGTTTAATACCCCTAGCAGAGCCTAACATTATAAACAGAGGAGGATCTTGAGAGGAGCATTTAGGAACCTAGGATAAAACACTATCATCATACCTAGAAACTAGGACAGCTTAATCTTACCTTTGATGTCCATACAGCCTTACTCTTTTCAAAGAAGGGGGTATTTCTTATAAAACCAATCTTTTATCTGCCACTATCCTGGTATCACCTGATACAACTTTATGTCCAGGATATCATTCTTTCAATACTATACTTCCCTCTCATGACACTGGGTGCTCATCCGGGATACCTTTACTACCCTGTGGTCTTTTCTTTGAGACGTTCAGGCTTATGGGTATCACTTACATCTTCTGAGTTAGCTGTAGGAGAATAGTTTTAATAAATAAAATTAATGTTAGTAAATAGTAAAAGTAAATAAAGCATTTTGAAGTACCATTGAGTACAAACCAAAATTGTGGTGACTGGGTACACTGACAGTAGTCTTTAATTAATTAGTGTTTGTATTAAATTTTAGTTTGGTCTATGAGAGAGTTTGAGTGTCTGCAAGATATTATTGTATGAGTATGACAGACTTGGCAAAATTTCGATCTGCTACAGTGCAGACGGCAAAGGAGTTTCGGTTAAGTGGTGAGGCCCTTATTCAGTATGTCACTACTGCGTGTGACAAGTTTATTGAAAGAGAAGATAAGAAGTTGGAAACAGAAAGGACACTTCAGGTGGAAGCTGATAGAGCAGCTAAGAAACTGGTGGCTGAGAGAGAGAAAAGAGATTGCAAATAGAGGCTGAAGCTAAGAGATTGCAAATAGAGGATGAAGCTAAGAAATTGCAAATAAAGGCTGAAGCTAAGAAATTGCAAATATAGGCTGAAGCTAAGAATTTGCAACTAGAGACTGAAGCTAAGAATCTGGAAGCTGAGGACAGAAGACAGGTTGCTGAAAGAGAGGCTGAGGAAAGAGGTTGCAAAGGGAGCATGAGTTGAGACTAAAAGAGCTTGAGCTTCAAGGAAATGTTACTGGTAATGGAAGTAGTCCAACTACCTCTGACAGTAGTGCCAGTCAAAGCACATCAAATGGAGCCATGAATTTTAACGGATCCATTTGTGGAGAAAGAGGACACAATTGAGGCATATCTGGATAGGTATGAGAGACTGGCCACTAACTATGGCTTAGAGAAGGAAAAATTGAGCCTTAAGCTATCGCAGGGGTTGAGGGGAGATTCTTACGAGGTGTATGCAAAACTCGGAAAAGAAGACCAGGAAGATTATGAAATCTTGAAGCAGGCATTGCTGGTTCGTTATGAAAAAAAAAACACTTATAGGAAGAAATTCCGAACTGCTAAGCTTCTTCCTGGAGAAACCTACCACCAATTCTCTGCCACATTAGAAACCTATTTGGATAAGTGGACTACTCTGGGAAAATGTCATGACCTAAAAGAAATGGTCATGATGGAACAAGTGAGAGAGTCTATGCCTCCAGACATGAGAAAATTTCTTATGGAACAAGGAGCATAGAGATTGGGAGAGATTTTAACAGTTGCTGAGAGATACAAGGAAGCTCAGGCAGAAATAGCAGGAAGTAAGAAGAAGCAATGAGAAAGTAGTAGGCCACCACAAAACCAGAATAAGTTTGATAATAGGAACCAACAACACAAATACAAACAAGGTTATGACAAACCTAAATTTGACTAAAGAGACAGGAACCCTCAGGTACAAGATAAGAAACCCTACAGACAGGGAGATAAATGGTGTAAAATTTGTAAAATGAACAACCACAATACTTTGGACTGCGGAAAGAAAATCCCTCAATATCACGCTGCATGTCTTATAACATGGGACAAGGGAAGGAAAGAACTGGCAGCTAGTCCATCATCCAGCCACCTGTGAAGAAGTAACATGTAACGACACTAAAATATGGTGCCCATATGATTCAGGATTGGAATTCGACTCAGTCGTGAGTGCATCCTTAGTGCACCCCGATCAATACACCACAGAAACCGTGGAGATACAATGAGCATTAAAGGGAATCGCCACCATGACACTTCCCATAGCAAGGATCAATGTCAGGACTCGCTACGTGGAAGGAATGATAAGAGCAGCAGTGAGTGATGATCCTATATACCCGCTGGTAATAGGAAGCAGATATGTCTTATTGGGTGACCCAATAAAACCTGTGATCATGGCAAAAATCCAGACCAGGTCTAGCCCTAAGAAGGAGGACAGTCCAATGAACATTCATCCAAGAAAGATGAAAAAGGCACAGGCTGAAGATAATTCTTTCAAGCCTTGTTTTGGCAAATTGTCAAAAAGCCATAAACCCCGCCCAGAAAGGACATTTTTATATGATGGATAGATTGCTATACAAGAAAGCTGGAACAGGACACAATGGGCATGGACAGCTAGTACTGTCATCTTTTTACAGGGACAAGGTTATTGAACTAGCACATTTTGTAGCAGACGGTGGACATATGAAAAGCGGTACCACTTGTCAAAGGACAGCAGTGCAGTACTATTGGACAGGCACCGCTGCAGACATAGCTCGGTATGTGACTGTCTGTGCACAATGTAGCAAGGTAAAACCCACACGTTGGGAAAACCAACAGGACCTAGGGAGGCATTGGGGCGGACGAAGGCCTGAAAGTAAAAATCCACAGGTAGACATAGGGGATAAGAGAACCAACATCTCACAAAGGGTCTACCAGAAAACCATTAAGACTCTTCCTATTGTACAGGGAGAGGATACAACACATCCCATACCGACATGATTTTGTTCAGAACACCAGGAACTGGATAACAATAGAAGTGTGGTTAGTCAGCCACCTTTGATAAAGAAACTGCGGGGAAACCCCAGAAAAATAGGTCGTGGAAGATTGGGCTGTACGAACCATTTGACTGATGCACAGCCAACTTCATTATACTGCTGTTTAAATTAGCAATAGAAATGGCTCCGGCAACGTTGTTAGTTGGCCAGCCCAAACACGGTCCACTGGAAGTATTGGTGCGGACATGGACTGAAATAATGTAGCAAATTTAAAGGGAGAATTGATTTCTTGATGTAAGAAAATTTAATGTCCCCATATGAGTCACCTTATAGCGCCAATGTTGTTTAGCTGAGGAAACCCTCTGGTGAACATAGACTCTGCATTGATTACAGGAAATTAAATGCAGTAACTGAGTCATAAGTGGATCTAAGTACAGGGTATTACCAGATTTCCGTCAAACCTGAAATCAGACCATTGCTGGCCTTTAGCACTTGGGAGGGGCACTATGAGTTCAATATGTTGCCTTTCGGTTTGAAAATACTCCAAGCGTTTTCTCCAGGATGATGAGGAAATTACTCGATCCCTTACAAAACCCAGCTATCACCAGTTTTATGGATGATATCCTCATAGCAACAGAAACATTTGAGGAACACCTATCATTTCTGGAAACGTTGTTGGACAGACTCAGAGAGTCAAATTTGTTGTCAGGAACTGGAATTCTTGGGTCACACAGTATATCAGGGTAATATGACCCTGACCCCAAGAATTTGAAAAAAATACAGAGAGCACCAAGACCACAAACTAAGAAGGATGTGAGATCCTTTGTTTCACTATGTGGCTTCTATCAGAAGTATATTAAGGATTTCAATGGTGTATGTGCTCCTCTGACTGATTTGACAAAGAAAGGAAAACCAGACAAAGTCGACTGGACAGGGGAATGTGAGAGAGAATATTCAGATTTGAAGCAGAAACTCACAAGTAGGCCTATACTGAGACTTCCAGATCTGAGTCAGGAATTTGTAGTTAGGACTGATGCAAGCAATGTAGGGTTAGGGGCAACATTATTGCAAAGATCGCAGTCACCGCCCGGAGAATTGAACCCCGTTGCTTATTCCAGCCGCAAATTGAATAAGACGGAAAAAAATTACTCCACCATTGAGAGAATGTTTGGCGTTGGTCTGGGCCATAAAGAAGTTCACATTATATCTCTTTATGGTAGACATCTCGTGGTCCAGTGTGATCACCAGCCACTTGTTTTTCTCGCTCAGGCTCGGCATGGTAACGCAAGATTATTAAGGTGGTCTCTTTTGATCCACCCTTACTCGTTTACTAATTTAATATATCCCTGGATCTCAGAATGTTGGGGCAGATTTCTTAAGTAGGCACCCACCTAAGGGAAACCAGGAGAGTAGGAAGGAAGAATAAACTTCCTATTGGATGAATGCCTTGTTGGTGATTCCAGAAGGAAAGCTCCATCAGATGGTTCACGCTTTTGAATTGGCTGGTTCTTGTCGTCAATTCTGATTCACAACACGTCATTCATACCAAAACGGTACGCCATACTTTATAACAGTGTATGCTAGACGGACCAATGAAACGGCATCCTTACTTGCTTTGTTTACAATAGTATTAGGCATCTAAACATGGCCGGACCAAATCTGTGTAACCCAATTGGGTATGGAATTAAATTATAGGATTATGAGCGAAGTACCGCATGGAAGAGGTCAGTAATTTTATAATAGGATTGTTCCTTTGTAGGAATGTGCCAAGACTTCCACGAAAAGCATTATACTAATGGAGAAATCTCGAGTGGAATGAATTGAGACATCAGGCAAGTCGAAAATTTTGCTGTTTAGGCTGCGCCTATGAAAATATGGACGTAGGAAAGGAAAAGACAATTATCTAGCAAGATAAAGAATAATCCAGGGCGTACTTTAAGCCTAAGGTGAAGGAAATCGCTCCAGGAATAAGGAAGATATTAAGATTCCTAATTTTCCATAAATGCACATCTCGACAAAACTATGCCTGAATTTCAGAATGCAACACACTTCAGTCTTATTGCCCTACGCGACATTCGGCCCTGACCTATATAAAGACTTGCCATCTTCAGAAAGAAGGCCACACAAATTTCAAAAAATACAGCTAGAGCGCCAGTCTGTCAGTGAGGCTTCCTTTGCCTTCTGCATTTGAGAGCAGACTGCATGACCATTAACAGCTCGACTGTATGTACTTGAGGATAAGAAAGAATGTGTGTATATATATATATATTTCTAATTAATTAATCAAATTGTGCGTTAGGAAGTGTGTTACTGTGTTATAAACCACTGTGTAACTTTTGGAGGCAAACCAAGCCTGTGTATATTCAGATAAATTGAGAATGGCAGCGGAAAGTGTGTTCTTAGTTTTAATAAAACATTTAAACAATTATTTCATGAAGGAATGGAACACACACATGGAACGAAGGGAAGCATGAAAGTACTGGAATTACTGTACTGATCAAGATATTACATAGTGTTTTCCACGAGGCTTAATAATTGTATGGAGGCAAATCATGGACAATCACTATACATCGGATTTGTGGACTACGAAAAGGCATTTGATAATGTAGACAGAGAATCACTTTGGAAATTGATGAGGCATTATGGAGTTCCCCTGAAGATCATTAATTTAATAAAGAAAACATATGAAGACATGACATGCAGAGTTCTTCACGAAGGACAGCTTACAGAACCGTTTGGGATAAGAACAGGAGTGCGACAGGGATGCCTCTTGTCTCCATTTCTTTTCTTACTAGCAATAGACTGGGTTATGAGATCATCGACAACACACAACAGAAATGGAATCCAGTGGACACTGACTAAGCAGTTGGATGATCTGGATTTCGCTGATTACTTGGCTCTTCTGTCCCATGGCCGTAGTCGGATGCGGGACAGGTTGAAAACGCTGGATGAGAGGTCACGGCAGTTGGGTCTGAGGGTGCACGGGGAAAGGACAGAAATGGTGAGAGTAGATGCAGGTGGTGGTAACAGGGTTGAACTTTAAGAAACACCAATACAAGATGTAGATTCGTACACATGTCTTGGCGGTAATGTAGATAGGGTTGGAGGGACAGACGGCGATATCAAGGTGGGAATACAAGGGCAAGGGGAGCTTTCGTTGCATTGGGAGGTATATGGAGGTCAAGAGAAATCGGATCCAGCACGAAAATGGGAATCTTCGGCTCAGATGTGGAGTCAGTCCTATTGTATGGCTCTGAGACATGGAGAACAACAGGGACGGCGGCCAAAGGGCTGCGGACTTTCATGGGTGGGTGCTTGCGTGGAATGGAGGGATTGAAATGGTATGACAGGGTTACCAACGTGGAACTGGTGACAAGAGCTAGACAAGTGCCAGTGGAACAAGAGATGAGAAGAAGACGATGGCGATGGATAGGATACACACTGAGGAAACCTGTTGATAGCATTACAAGGCAGTCCTTGTTCTGGAACCCCCAGGGCAAGAGAGGCAGAGGTAGACCAAGAAGCACATGGAGAAGAGAGCTGGAAACAGAGGTGAAGATGATGAGGAGAACGTGGAAAGAACTTGAGATGATGGCACGTGACAGGAGGACTTGGCATGTGTTTGTTGAAGGCCTATGCTCCTTTGGGAGTGGAGGATTATGAATGAAATCATGGACAGTTAGCTGTAATCAAGGAAATGGATAAGGATTGTATTCACGATGAAATAAATTGTGTTATTACTGATTTATTATGCCCAGTGCGTCTACCTGCACCCTGTCTCAAACTGTCTCTTCTCACCTACGTCTGTCATAGAGAGATAGATGATACAGTAGTTAACCAATTGTATTTCAGGTTACATCATGTAACAACCGTATACTTGTAAGGAGCCAGACACAATTGAAGAGCTAGTGGTGCAGGTGCCCTTTAAGTCTAGAGGGACAGCCACCCAGTACCTACTGTCTGGAGGAAACACAGTTGACCGTTTCTTTCCAGAACAGAAGTGTGACAGGCTCCAAGACAAGAAGTGAAGATAAGCAGTCATACAAGACTACTGTCCAGTGTATAACCAGCTGTACCACAATAAATAAATCACCCAAGACAGTATGATGAAAAGTCAGTGCATCTAGATATGCAAATTTACAATCAGTGATTGACTTTAGTTCATTAAATGTGAAGAACTCTTATTGAACCTACTAAAGACAGTCTACAACAAGATTAAGTTCCTCCAAGAAAGGAGAAATGCCTTTATACATTTACAGACTGTAGTTAGTTGTGAATAATTAACAAATGATTTTATTAATTTTATTTCCTAATCAATTTTGAGTTCAATGAAAAATTTTCACAAAGAAAAGAAAACGTGTGCAAAATAAATTGTAAATTTAACCAACAAACTTACTTGGATTATTTAAGTTAAGTTACAGTTCTTGTTGGTTACTAGTTTAGTTTAATACCCCTAGCAGAGCCTAACATTATAAACAGAGGAGGATCTTGAGAGGAGCAATTAGGAACCTAGGATAAAACACTATCATCATACCTAGAAACTAGGACAGCTTAATCTTACCTTTGATGTCCATACAGCCTTACTCTTTTCACAGAAGGGGGTATTTCTTATAAAACCAATCTTTTATCTGGCACTATCCTGGTATCACCTGATACAACTTTATGTCCAGGATATCATTCTTTCAATACTATACTTCCCTCTCATGACACTGGGTGCTCATCCGGGATACTTTTACTACCCTGTGGTCTTTTCTTTGAGACATTCAGGCTTATGGGTATCACTTACATCTTCTGAGTTAGCTGTATGAGAATAGTTTTAATAAATAAAATTAATGTTAGTAAATAGTAAAAGTAAATAAAGCATTTTGAAGTACCATTGAGTACAAACCAAAATTGTGGTGACTGGGTACACTGACAGTAGTCTTTAATTAATTAGTGTTTGTATTAAATTTTAGTTTGGTCTATGAGAGAGTTTGAGTGTCTGCAAGATATTATTGTATGAGTATGGCAGACTTGGCAAAATTTCGATCTGCTACAGTGCAGACGGCAAAGGAGTTTCGGTTAAGTGGTGAGGCCCTTATTCAGTACGTCACTACTGCGTGTGACAAGTTTATTGAAAGAGAAGATAAGAAGTTGGAAACAGAAAGGACACTTCAGGTGGAAGCTGATAGAGCAGCTAAGAAACTGGTGGCTGAGAGAGAGAGAAAAGAGATTGCAAATAGAGGCTGAAGCTAAGAGATTGCAAATAGAGGATGAAGCTAAGAAATTGCAAATAAAGGCTGAAGCTAAGAAATTGCAAATATAGGCTGAAGCTAAGAATTTGCAATTAGAGACTGAAGCTAAGAATCTGAAAGCTGAGGAGAGAAGACAGGTTGCTGAAAGAGAGGCTGAGGAAAGAGGTTGCAAAGGGAGCATGAGTTGAGACTAAAAGAGCTTGAGCTTCAAGGAAATGTTACTGGTAATGGAAGTAGTCCAACTACCTCTGACAGTAGTGCCAGTCAAAGCACATCAAATGGAGCCATGAATTTTAACGGATCCATTTGTGGAGAAAGAGGACACAATTGAGGCATATCTGGATAGGTATGAGAGACTGGTCACTAACTATGGCTTAGAGAAGGAAAAATTGAGCCTTAAGCTATCGCAGGGGTTGAGGGGAGTTTCTTACGAGGTGTATGCAAAACTCGGAAAAGAAGACCAGGAAGATTATGAAATCTTGAAGCAGGCATTGCTGGTTCGTTATGAAAAAAAAACACTTATAGGAAGAAATTCCGAACTGCTAAGCTTCTTCCTGGAGAAACCTACCACCAATTCTCTGCCACATTAGAAACCTATTTGGATAAGTGGACTACTCTGGGAAGATGTCATGACCTAAAGGAAATGGTCATGATGGAACAAGTGAGAGAGTCTATGCCTCCAGACATGAGAAAATTTCTTATGGAACAAGGAGCATAGAGATTGGGAGAGATTTTAACAGTTGCTGAGAGATACAAGGAAGCTCAGGCAGAAATAGCAGGAAGTAAGAAGAAGCAATGAGAAAGTAGTAGGCCACCACAAAACCAGAATAAGTTTGATAATAGGAACCAACAACACAAATACAAACAAGGTTATGACAAACCTAAATTTGACCATAGAGACAGGAACGCTCAGGTACAAGATAAGAAACCCTACAGACAGGGAGATAAATGGTGTAAAATTTGTAAAATGAACAACCACAATACTTTGGACTGCGGAAAGAAAATCCCTCAATATCACGCTGCATGTCTTATAACATGGGACAAGGGAAGGAAAGAACTGGCAGCTAGTCCATCATCCAGCCACCTGCGAAGAAGTAACATGTAACGACACTAAAATATGGTGCCCATATGATTCAGGATTGGAATTCGACTCAGTCGTGAGTGCATCCTTAGTGCACCCCGATCAATACACCACAGAAACCGTGGAGATACAATGAGCATTAAAGGGAATCGCCACCATGACACTTCCCATAGCAAGGATCAATGTCAGGACTCGCTACGTGGAAGGAGTGATAAGAGCAGCAGTGAATGATGATCCTATATACCCGCTGGTAATAGGAAGCAGATATGTCTTATTGGGTGACCCAATAAAACCTGTGATCATGGCAAAAATCCAGACCAGGTCTAGCCCTAAGGAGGAGGACAGTCCAATGAACATTCATCCAAGAAAGATGAAAAAGGCACAGGCTGAAGATAATTCTTTCAAGCCTTGTTTTGGCAAATTGTCAAAAAGCCATAAACCCCGCCCAGAAAGGACATTTTTATATGATGGATAGATTGCTATACAAGAAAGCTGGAACAGGACCCAATGGGCATGGACAGCTAGTACTGTCATCTTTTTACAGGGACAAGGTTATTGAACTAGCACATTTTGTAGCAGATGGTGGACATATGAAAAGCGGTACCACTTGTCAAAAGACAGCAGTGCAGTACTATTGGCCAGGCATCGCTGCAGACATAGCTCGGTATGTGACTGTCTGTGCACAATGTAGCAAGGTAAAACCCACACGTTGGGAAAACCAACAGGACCTAGGGAAGCATTGGGGCGGACGAAGGCCTGAAAGTAAAAATCCACAGGTAGACATAGGGGATAAGAGAACCAACATCTCACAAAGGGTCTACCAGAAAACCATTAAGACTCTTCCTATTGTACAGGGAGAGGATACAACACATCCCATACCGACATGATTTTGTTCAGAACACCAGGAACTGGATAACAATAGAAGTGTGGTTAGTCAGCCACCTTTGATAAAGAAACTGCGGGGAAACCCCAGAAAAATAGGTCGTGGAAGATTGGGCTGTACGAACCATTTGACTGATGCACAGCTAACTTCATTATACTGCTGTTTAAATTAGCAATAGAAATGGCTCCGGCAACGTTGTTAGTTGGCCAGCCCAAACACGGTCCACTGGAAGTATTGATGCGGACATGGACTGAAATAATGTAGCAAATTTAAAGGGAGAATTGATTTCTTGATGTAAGAAAATTTAATGTCCCCATATGAGTCACCTTATAGCGCCAATGTTGTTTAGCTGAGGAAACCCTCTGGTGAACATAGACTCTGCATTGATTACAGGAAATTAAATGCAGTAACTGAGTCATAAGTGGATCTAAGTACAGGGTATTACCAGATTTCCGTCAAACCTGAAATCAGACCATTGCTGGCCTTTAGCACTTGGGAGGGGCACTATGAGTTCAATATGTTGCCTTTCGGTTTGAAAATACTCCAAGCGTTTTCTCCAGGATGATGAGGAAATTACTCGATCCCTTACAAAACCCAGCTATCACCAGTTTTATGGATGATATCCTCATAGCAACAGAAACATTTGAGGAACACCTATCATTTCTGGAAACGTTGTTGGACAGACTCAGAGAGTCAAATTTGTTGTCAGGAACTGGAATTCTTGGGTCACACAGTATATCAGGGTAATATGACCCTGACCCCAAGAATTTGAAAAAATTACAGAGAGCAACAAGACCACAAACTAAGAAGGATGTGAGATCCTTTGTTTCACTTTGTGGCTTCTTCTTCTTTTTCTTTAATCCTTAGCCGCCGACCGTCAAAGCAGTCAGTGGCCATCACGCCTAATGGCGTCTTGTAGGGCAACAACAAATTGATTCCACTTTGCTCGGTCGGCGGCCATCCTTCGTACAGTGCCCCAACTCTGGTTCATTCTTTGCATCTCAGCTCCACAGTCCTCCGCCAGGTTGTTTTTGGTAGGCCTCTCTTTCGTTTTCCTTCAGGGGTCCAAAGCATAGCTGTTCTTGTGATGGCATCGGGGTCTCTTCTGAGGACATGGCCAACCCAGCTCCAGCGTCTGCCAGCTATGATGGTGTGCATGTCCTCTTGCTTGCTCAGAGTAAGCAGATCTTGGTTGGTGATGGTATTCGGCCAAAAGATTCGGTGAATTTTTCTTAGGCATGTTGTGTGAAAAGAGGACAATTTCGACATTTCCTTCTCTGTAACTCTCCAGCATTCTGCACCATAGAGAAGCACAGAAAGCACACAGCTCTGATATAATCTTAATTTTGTGCTTGTGCTGTATTGAGAGGACTTCCAGATGTTGTTTAGGCTAAAAAAAGCTGTTCTTGCCTTATTCATTCTGATGTTGATGTCTTTGCCTGCCCCGCCGTCTGGTGTTACTATGCATCCTAGGTATGTGAAGATGTCTGTCTGTACCAGTTGCAGATTCCTTACTGATATGGGCTCAGGGTTGCTCACATTGAGCGTCATGACCTCTGACTTCTTTAAATTGATGTTCAAGCCCACCTGCTGGCTAAACTTATTAAGTCTATCCGTTTTTTCCTGGATGTGCTGATGTGAATGTGCTAGTAGTGCAATGTCATCTGCATATTCCAGATCTTCCAATGTAGAAAATGTAGTCCATCTTATTCCTCTTGGACTGCCCTCTGTTGTCTGGCGCATCACCCAGTCTATGACTGTTAAAAATAGAGTGGTTGATAAGGGGCATCCCTGTCGTACTCCTGTCTTCACCTCAAAGGTTAGGTTGCTCTGCCCAACACTACACGTAAAGTTGGCATAGAGGCTTTTTATGATTGACACTATGCAGCTTGGAATTCCATTAGCCCTCAGTATTTTCCATAAACTGTCCCTATGTATGCTGTCAAAAGCCTTTTCGAAATCAACGAAGTTAATGTACAGCTGTCTTTGCCATTCTGAGCACTGCTCTATAATGTTCCTGAGAGTGAATATATGATCTACACATCTTCTGGTCTTTCTAAATCCTGCTTGTTCTTTCCTCAGTTTGTGGTTTACTGCTTTTGAAATTCTCTGTATAATTATCCTGCCTAGTATTTTGCTGGGAACTGAGAGAAGAGTGATTCTTCTCCAATTATTGCAGTCTGCAAGATCTCCCTTCTTGGGCAATTTGACAATTATTCCTTTGTTCCACTCTGATGGTGTTGTCCCCGTTTTCCACACTTGTGCAAATAGTGGTTCTAATAGTTCTGCTGCTAGCTCAGGGTCTGTCTTAAATAACTCTGCATTTATGTTAACATGGCCAGGAGCTTTTCCGTTCTTTAACCCTTTGATTGCTTTGATGATTTCTTCTTTTCGTGGTGTTGCGTGCATATTTTGACGCACATATTACAAAAATCGATATGGCTATTTAATATGGAAAAAATATAGACATTCATTCATTTGTGTATGAAAATGCTGTCTATGGGTAAAGCGAGATAATCCATGTTTGAGTCACACTTTTGATTATAGGAGTAATCGTTCTTGATATTGATCCGGCGCACGGATATTGCTCTTACGTTTGTACTTATTTTTTAGGGCCAGAAAATAGATTAATTTGCTTATTATATTTATGGCCTGAATTCATATGTATTACATATTATTAGTACAAGTAGAATCAGTCCTATATTGTATATTTTGGATGGGTAGGCGGGACTAGATTCTTGTTATTCCGCTCCAGCGGAAGTATGAGTTGTCTTGAGACGTCGTGATGAGTTCCGATGTACCGTGAAAATGGCGGGTACGCATTTTCCAAGGGCTGGTAGATTCTTAAGGAAAACTTAGTTATGAAGTGGTTTTCTTCTATAGGAGATTGTGTCTCTACTAGAGTTTGTGTTAGAGACTCTCCTAAGGTACGGTACAATGTATAATTCGGACTCCATGTATTGCCAGACCCTATTTTGATGATCTCATGTCGATTAGACCCAGATGGAACATTGTGCTTCGTATCGCCAGGGTCGTGTTTTGTATCGACAAAGATGACAGGTTTTCCTACAGCGGTTATGGCTACGTGAATTAACCTAATTACCGTAGAGCTGTATGGAAACATTTATGAAACTATCTATATGCCCATTATAAATTAACTTTGGCTTATATTCACCTTCCTACGAGTGAGTGAGCGGCAACTCAGGGAGGCGGCCATGTTAGATTCCTGTCATCATATTTTCTGATTACTGTCCAAAGAACGGGGCATGTACCTTATTACTCGGACAGTGACAAGGAGATCTCAATCTTGATAGAAACCCCCTTTTCGTGGTTACATAATATACTACAAGCTATGGACGTCAAGCAACTTCAGTTATTTACCGATCTGCCTTCACTGACGCGTTTAGTCAGATAGGGGATGCGGCCATAATGTATCATGACATTGAACTTTTGATGTACTACCTATTATTCATGAATGTGTCATGATTTCGAATCTGCTATGTATGCCTACAAATTGATGTGTCAACATAACCATGATGTACTCGTATGTCCCAGTGTGTACGTCTGAATAAATTGTGTAAACAAAGATTCCAGCAGTCTGCATTGGTGCCTTGTAGACAAGTGTATGAGTGTTTATCTTGGTCAGCACACGAACAGTACACCATTCGCGTCAATCACAGCCTACACGTCTACTCCATACATACACCATCCTGCGTCGGTTGAAGTGACCAAGCTTAGGGCCTGCTTCCCCTGGAGCCTTAGAGGGAAACGACTATTTACAGCTGCCTTTGCCTTCCCTAACTCAGGACTAGGGTGAGTTACCCATTTACCCTGGGTAAACTGGAGCATGCCTGAACTCGACAACTCTGTACACTTCTTTACAGACTGACACTTACAGAGGGTACGAATTAAACGAAACTTTACAGTGGTGGCCAGTATGGGGATCGAACCCACGACATTCGCGTTATCAGCACGATGCTCTTTGGTTAATATTTTCTCGTCTGGGGTTTCCAGCAGAAATATTATCCGACCATGGTACCCAACTCATATCGGATACCATGTCTCAAGTAATGTCGACTCTTAAGATAGAGAGATCGCTGAGTAGTATTTATCATCCTATGTCCAATGGGATGGTGGAACGTTTGAATAGAACTCTGAAAAACCTACTAGGTAAGATAACAGAAGATCACCTCAGGATTGGGATAGGGTTTTACCCGCGGCTCTCTTTGCATATAGAGAGGTCGCCAACGAACATACAGGATTTTCTCCCTTTGAACTTGTCTTTGGCGCGAAACCGCGAGGTCCTATGTCCTTACTTCATGATCTTATAACTGCTGATAATATTGTCGATGACACAAAATCCTCTTATGAATATGTCATCGCACTTAGACACAAGATTATTGAAGCATGCAAATTGGCAACTGCTTCTTCTGAATTTGCGAAACAGAAGGCAAGGGAATTTGCCAAAAAAAAGAGATGTTTGCGACAACTTTGTCCAGGTGACAAAGCATTTGTCTTGCTACCTTGTAGGGAAAATAGACTTCTCATTTCTTGGAAAGGTCCGTACGATATAATATCAAAAGTTTCCGATGTTGACTATATCGTCGATATTGACGGGAAGCGTAAAACCTTCCACATCAACATGCTCACGGAATTCCATGAACGTCCTGATTATTTACAACCTGTTTTCCAGGCAACGGACGATTTTCCAGTCCAACATGGACAGTACTCATCTCTGTCAGTAATACAGGATGAGGAAACGAGTTTCTCGGATGTAAATTTACCTTTTCCAATGATTCCTCTTCACTCTAATGAATCATGGAAAGATGTTGCAATTTCTCCAGAATTATCTCCAGAAGAGCAGAAACAAGTTTCTACTATGTTAGAACAATTTCAGGATGTCCTTACTGACATTCCTGGTCAAACTGATGTCATTCAACATGACATTATTCTTACTGACCATAGTCCTATAAGAGTCAGACCGTATCCTATCCCGATACATTTTCAAGCACAGGTAGAGAAAGAGTTAGATGAGATGATAGAGTTAAAAATTATTGAACCATCCACATCAGCATATTCTTCGCCGATGGTTATTGTACGAAAAAAAAGACAATAACATACGTCTTTGCGTGGATTATCGCAAATTGAATCAAGTGACTAAATTTGATGCTGAACCTATGCCTTTACTAGAAGAGCTACTTACGAGACTATCGAATTCTCATTTCTTTACTAAACTCGATTTGTCTAAGGGATATTGGCAAGTTCCACTATCCGAACACGCCAAACCGTTTACTGCTTTTTCGACGCCTAGGGGTCTATTCCAATGGAATTTCATGCCTTTCGGTCTTATGAACGCCCCTGCAACATTTGTACGCATGATGCGTCGAATCCTATCTCATCGCTCAGATGTCATTGCGTATCTTGATGACATCTGCCTTTTCAGTGATACTTGGAACGATCACTATAATGGGATAAATGAACTATTGTCTATCTTACGCGAGCATAACCTGACAGCGAAACCATCGAAAGCATGTATTGGTTTTAGCGAAATATCTTTCTTAGGACACCGTGTTGGTCATGGGTTCCTAAAAACAGAAGACCATAATACAAGTAAGATACTTAACATTTCTATTCCTAAGACTAAAAAGCAAGTGCGAAGTCTCTTAGGTCTAATACAATTTTATGGACGATTCATTCCGAATCTGTCCTCCATTATGTCACCTCTTTCTTCCTTGCTAAAGAAAGGGTCTCCTAATGTAGTCCATTGGACTCAAGAATGTCAATCCTCTTTGGATAAGGTTAAAACTATGTTTTCTACTTCACCTATCCTAGTATTGCCTTCTAAGGATAAGACATTTATTCTTCGTAGTGACGCTTCATCCACCGGGATTGGAGCAGCACTAATGCAAGAGTACTCAGGAACTCTGCATCCTGTGATGTATATTTCTCGGAAATTAAATGCCGCAGAGAAGAATTACTCGGTCCTAGACCGTGAATTATTGGCTATGGTTTGGTCAATCCTTAAACTGCAAAGATTTCTTCTGGCGCGCATTTCATTGTGGAAACTGACCAGAAAGCTCTTACGGCTATTCAGAGTAAAAATCTGAAGAGCGCGAGATCAACGCTAAACGCGATTGCTCTACAGCCATTTCATTTTTCGGTGCGAGCTATCCGTGGGTCAGAAAATGTGATGGCAGATATTTTGTCTAGATGCCCACATGATTCATAACTGTTATACAACTTTGATACAGTTGTTTCTATGTTGAAATGTGTACACATATGTAATATATCATATATTGATTGTAACACTACTTAGCGGTTCATTGATATTTATTCACCGCTGATCTTTCAATGTTTTTTTCGTCTTTGATGATCATGATGTTAAGATATCTTAGATGAAATTTATGTATAAACTAATGTGGAAATTGTGTCATTGCTAATATTGTAGTATGCGTTGGTGACACCTCTCTGGAAATATTAATACTTAGAGAAGTACCTACTCTAAGGTCATAAAACTTATGCTTATCATCTGCGCATTGTTAGTGGTGCGTTGTGAGCCTATTGTATGTTGCTCCTAGATGTATTTCAAAAAAAAAAAATGTACCATTTTTTTTTTCCCGAGGGGTGTGGTAATCTGTTGCGTGCATATTTTGACGCACATATTACAAAAATCGATATGGCTATTTAATATGGAAAAAATATAGACATTCATTCATTTGTGTATGAAAATGCTGTCTATGGGTAAAGCGAGATAATCCATGTTTGATTCACACTTTTGATTATAGGAGTAATCGTTCTTGATATTGATTCGGCGCACGGATATTGCTCTTACGTTTGTACTTATTTTTTAGGGCCAGAAAATAGATTAATTTGCTTATTATATTTATGGCCTGAATTCATATGTATTACATATTATTAGTACAAGTAGAATCAGTCCTATATTGTATATTTTGGATGGGTAGGCGGGACTAGATTCTTGTTATTCCGCTCCAGCGGAAGTATGAGTTGTCTTGAGAAGTCGTGATGAGTTCCGATGTACCGTGAAAATGGCGGGTACGCATTTTCCAAGGGCTGGTAGATTCTTAAGGAAAACTTAGTTATGAAGTGGTTTTCTTCTATAGGAGATTGTGTCTCTACTAGAGTTTGTGTTAGAGACTCTCCTAAGGTACGGTACAATGTATAATTCGGACTCCATGTATTGCCAGACCCTATTTTTGCTGATCTCATGTCGATTAGACCCAGATGGAACATTGTGCTTCGTATCGCCAGGGTCGTGTTTTGTATCGACAAAGATGACAGGTTTTCCTACAGCGGTTATGGCTACGTGAATTAACCTAATTACCGTAGAGCTGTATGGAAACATTTATGAAACTATCTATATGCCCATTATAAATTAACTTTGGCTTATATTCACCTTCCTACGAGTGAGTGAGCGGCAACTCAGGGAGGCGGCCATGTTAGAGATTCCTGTCATCATATTTTCTGATTACTGTCCAAAGAACGGGGCATGTATCCTTATTACTCGGACAGTGACAAGGAGATCTCAATCTTGATAGAAAAACCCCCTTTCGTGGTTACATAATATATACTACAAACTATGGACGTCAAGCAACTTCAGTTATTTACCGATCTGCCTTCACTGACGCGTTTAGTCAGATAGGGGATGCGGCCATAATGTATCATGACATTGAACTTTTGATGTACTACCTATTATTCATGAATGTGTCATGATTTCGAATCTGCTATGTATGCCTACAAATTGATGTGTCAACATAACCATGATGTACTCGTATGTCCCAGTGTGTACGTCTGAATAAATTGTGTAAACAAAGATTCCAGCAGTCTGCATTGGTGCCTTGTAGACAAGTGTATGAGTGTTTATCTTGGTCAGCACACGAACAGTACACCATTCGCGTCAATCACAGCCTACACGTCTACTCCATACATACACCATCCTGCGTCGGTTGAAGTGACCAAGCTTAGGGCCTGCTTCCCCTGGAGCCTTAGAGGGAAACGACTATTTACAGCTGCCTTTGCCTTCCCTAACTCAGGACTAGGGTGAGTTACCCATTTACCGCTGGGTAAACTGGAGCATGCCTGAACTCGACAACTCTGTACACTTCTTTACAGACTGACACTTACAGAGGGTACGAATTAAACGAAACTTTACAGTGGAGTGTCTGTATTTACATCTAGATCGTTTTCAGCCTCAGGAACATTCAATTGTGTCTCTGGTGGTTCCCTGTTCAGAGTTTCTCTGAAGTGCTCTGCCCATCTTGTTTCCTGTCCCTCTGCTGTCATGATGATATTTCCTTGCTTATCTCTTACTAATGTAATATTGTTTGCACCTCGTTTTCTGCTGATGAATTTAGTTATTTTGTACACTGTGCTTTGTTCATTTCTCAGTGCTGCCTCTTCTGCCTGTCTTGCAAGATCGTCTAGGAAATTCCTTTTGTTGGCTCGGGTTTGGCATTTAACTTCCTTGTCCAGCTGACTGTACTGTTCGCTATATAGTTGCTTTAACCTGGGGGACTTCGCTTCTGTTTTCTTTCTTTTCATTTCCTTTCTCGGTGTTATGGTGTTTAATGTTTCTGGTGTTATCCAGTCTTGCTTCTTCCTTTCCTGGAATCCCAAGCATGATTTGCTGCTTTCCTTATATATTGTTGAAATGGTGTTGAATTTCTGGTCTATATCAACAGTCAATGTCTTTTCCTGACTTTTGGCAAATTGATATCGTTTCTTTATGTCAGCCGCAAAAGCTTTTCTGGTATGGGGGTCCTTCAATTTGCTGATGTCAAACCTTTTCTGTGTAGTTGCAATTGGTCCAGCCCTTCTTAGTTTCACTTTCAGTTTTGCTACTACTAAATGGTGATCACTTCCCACATCTGCACCTCTTCTTACCTTCACATCTTGTAATGCATGTCTCCATCTACCGTTAATCATGATGTGGTCTATCTGGTTTCTGTCCCGACCATTTGGTGATTCCCATGTTAATTTGTGAATTTCTTTATGTGGGAAAAGTGTTCCTCCAATGACCAGGTTGTTAATACTACAGAAACTTATTAATTTATCCCCATTTTTGTTTGCTGTTCCGCTGCCGCATTTCCCCATTACTCTTTCATTATATGTATTGTGTGTACCAACTTTCGCATTGAGGTCTCCCATTACTATAATAAGATCATATCTAGGTGTGTCTTCCATTTCTTTCTGCAGTTGTTGATAGAATTCATCCTTGACCTCTTCATCGCTGTCATTCGTTGGTGCGTAGCATTGCATTATTGTAGTATTGGTGAATCTACCTCTCAATCTTAATCTTATCAGTCTGTTGTTGATGGGTTTCCATTCCAGTAATGTCCTTTCTATTCCTTTCTGTAAAATAATGGCTACGCCTTCGTTGTGCTGTCCATCCTCTCTTCCAGAGTAAAGTACTGTTTCTCCTGTTGCTGTTTTAACTTTTCCTGCCCCTGTCCATCTGCTCTCGCTTATCCCTAGAATGTGTAGCCTATAGTTTCTCATTTCTGCCGTGACCTGTTTTAGTTTACCCGTCTCATTCATTGTCCTCACATTCCAAAATCCTATTCTTGTATCATGTTTTGCGGTCAGGACGTCCGTTCTCATGCCAGTGGCTTCCTTTCGGCTTTCACCACTGACAGTCATACGAGCCTCAGACTCCGGATGTCCGTCCCGCAGCAAGGTTTGTTTATTTGTTATTGTTTCCGTAACTTCAATTTTTTTTACATAGACAGGGGTGTCAGCCCTATGCTAAAACCCCCAACCTGGAGGACCAGGGTGTCTGCTTTTGTCTGACCCCTGCCCGCGCAAACCTGTCCAGCTTGGTAGAACCTTCCAGGAGTAAAACTCCCGCTGGCATAGCTCTGGGGGTAATCAGGGTACGCAAGCCGCCATACCTCGACAAGGTATTGACACCAGTGATGACAAAGAAAGGAAAACCAGACAAAGTCGACTGGACAGGGGAATGTGAGAGAGAATATTCAGATTTGAAGCAGAAACTCACAAGTAGGCCTATACTGAGACTTCCAGATCTGAGTCAGGAATTTGTAGTTAGGACTGATGCAAGCAATGTAGGGTTAGGGGCAACATTATTGCAAAGATTGCAGTCACCGCCCGGAGAATAGAACCCCGTTGCTTATTCCAGCCGCAAATTGAATAAGGCGGAAAAAAATTACTCCACCGTTGAGAGAATGTTTGGCGTTGGTCTGGGCCATAAAGAAGTTCACATTATATCTCTTTATGGTAGACATCTCGTGGTCCAGTTTGATTACCAGCCACTTGTTTTTCTCGCTCAGGCTCGGCATAGTAATGCAAGATTATTAAGGTGGTCTCTTTTGATCCACCCTTACTCGTTTACAATTTAATATATCCCTGGATCTCAGAATGTTGGGGCACATTTCTTAAGTAGGCACCTACCTGAAGGAAACCAGGAGAGTAGGAAGGAAGAATAAACTTCCTATTGGATGAATGCCTTGTTGGTGATTCCAGAAGGAAAGCTCCATCAGATGGTTCACGCTTTTGAATTGGCTGGTTCTTGTCGTCAATTCTGATTCACAACACGTCATTCATACCAAAACGGTACGCCATACTTTATAACAGTGTATGCTAGACGGACCAATGAAACGGCATCCTTACTTGCTTTGTTTACAATAGTATTAGGCATCTAAACATGGCCGGACCAAATCTGTGTAACCCAATTGGGTATGGAATTAAATTATAGGATTATGAGCGAAGTACCGCATGGAAGAGGTCAGTAATTTTATAATAGGATTGTTCCTTTGTAGGAATGTGCCAAGACTTTCACGAAAAGCATTATACTAATGGAGAAATCTCGAGTGGAATGAATTGAGACATCAGGCAAGTCGAAAATTTTGCTGTTTAGGCTGCGCCTATGAAAATATGGACGTAAGAAAGGAAAAGACAATTATCTAGCAAGATAAAGAATAATCCAGGGCGTACTTTAAGCCTAAGGTGAAGGAAATCGCTCCAGGAATAAGGAAGATATTAAGATTCCTAATTTTCCATAAATGCACATCTCGACAAAACTATGCCTGAATTTCAGAATGCAACACACTTCAGTCTTATTGCCCTACGCGACATTCGGCCCTGACCTATATAAAGACTTGCCATCTTTAGAAAGAAGGCCACACAAATTTCAAAAAATACAGCTAGAGCGCCATTCTGTCAGTGAGGCTTCCTTTGCCTTCTGCATTTGAGAGCAGACTGCATGACCATTAACAACTCGACTGTATGTACTTGAGGATAAGAAAGAATGTGTATCTATATATATATATATAAAAAAAAAAAAAGTTAGTTGCTTATCCTTTACAGGACGTGGCAATCAACCCCAGCTTTTATTGGCTGTTTGTGATTTTTCTAGGCAATTTTTTCATTCAGTAGTTTGCCATTGCTTTCTGAACGGTACGGCGCTTATACCATTGTTAAAAATCCATACAAAGCGATTTGCTACCAAAACGCCTGCAGCAGGTTTCGAACCTGGTATATCTGGATTATGAAACTGCGTTCATATCCATTAGGCAACAGACGCCGACATATATATATATATATATATATATATATATATATATATATATATATATATATATATATATATATATATATATATAATTAATTAATCAAATTGTGCGTTAGGAAGTGTGTTACTGTGTTATAAACCACTGTGTAACTTTTGGAGGCAAACCAAGCCTGTGTATATTCAGATAAATTGAGAATGGCAGCGGAAAGTGTGTTCTTAGTTTTAATAAAACATTTAAACAATTATTTCATGAAGGAATGGAACACACACATGGAACGAAGGGAAGCATGAAAGTACTGGAATTACTGTACTGATCAAGATATTACATAGTGTTTTCCACGAGGCTTAATGATTGTATGGAGGCAAATCATGGACAACCACTATACATCGGATTTGTGGACTACGAAAAGGCATTTGATAGTGTAGACAGAGAATCACTTTGGAAATTGATGAGGCATTATGGAGTTCCCCTGAAGATCATTAATTTAATAAAGAAAACATATGAAGACATGACATGCAGAGTTCTTCACGAAGGACAGCTTACAGAACCGTTTGGGATAAAAACAGGAGTGCGACAGGGATGCCTCTTGTCTCCATTTCTTTTCTTACTAGCAATAGACTGGGTTATGAGATCATCGACAACACACAACAGAAATGGAATCCAGTGGACACTGACTAAGCAGTTGGATGATCTGGATTTTGCTGATGACTTGGCTCTTCTGTCCCATGGCCGTAGTCGGATGCGGGACAGGTTGAAAACGCTGGATGAGAGGTCACGGCAGTTGGGTCTGAGGGTGCACGGGGAAAGGACAGAAATGGTGAGAGTAGATGCAGGTGGTGGTAACAAGGTTGAACTTGAAGAAACACCAATACAAGATGTAGATTCGTACACATGTCTTGGCGGTAATGTAGATAGGGTTGGAGGGACAGACGGCGATATCAAGGTGGGAATACAAGGGGCAAGGGGAGCTTTCGTTGCATTGGGAGGTATATGGAGGTCAAGAGAAATCGGATCCAGCACGAAAATGGGAATCTTCGGCTCAGATGTGGAGTCAGTCCTATTGTATGGCTCTGAGACATGGAGAACAACAGGGACAGCGGCCAAAGGGCTGCGGACTTTCATGGGTGGATGCTTGCGTGGAATGGAGGGATTGAAATGGTATGACAAGGTTACCAACGTGGAACTGGTGACAAGAGCTAGACAAGTGCCAGTGGAACAAGAGATGAGAAGAAGACGATGGCTATGGATAGGACACACACTGAGGAAATCTGTTGATAGCATTACAAGGCAGTCCTTGTTCTGGAACCCCCAGGGCAAGAGAGGCAGAGGTAGACCAAGAAGCACATGGAGAAGAGAGCTGGAAACAGAGGTGAAGATGATGAGGAGAACGTGGAAAAAACTTGAGATGTCACGTGACAGGAGGACTTGGCAGGTGTTTGTTGAAGGCCTATGCTCCTTTGGGAGTGGAGGGTTATGAATGAAATCATGGACAGATAGCTGTAATCAAGGAAATGGATAAGGATTGTATTCACGATGAAATAAATTGTGTTATTACTGATTTATTATGCCCAGTGCGTCTACCTGCACCCTGTCTCAAACTGTCTCTTCTCACCTACGTCTGTCATAGAGAGATAGACGATACAGTAGTTAACCAATTGTATTTCAGGTTACATCATGTAACAACCGTATACTTGTAAGGAGCCAGACACAACTGAAGAGCTAGTGGTGCAGGTGCCCTTTAAGTCTAGAGGGACAGCCACCCAGTACCTACTGTCTGGAGGAAACACAGTTGACCGTTTCTTTCCAGAACAGAAGTGTGACAGGCTCCAAGACAAGAAGTGAAGATAAGCAGTCATACAAGACTACTGTCCAGTGTATAACCAGCTGTACCACAATAAATAAATCACCCAAGACAGTATGATGAAAAGTCAGTGCATCTAGATATGCAAATTTACAATCAGTGATTGACTTTAGTTCATTAAATGTGAAGAACTCTTATTGAACCTACTAAAGACAGTCTACAACAAGATTAAGTTCCTCCAAGAAAGGAGAAATGCCTTTATACATTTACAGACTGTAGTTAGTTGTGAATAGTTAACAAATGATTTTATTAATTTTATTTCCTAATCAATTTTGAGTTCAATGAAAAATTTTCAAAGAAAAGAAAACGTGTGCAAAATAAATTGTAAATTTTACCAACAAACTTACTTGGATTATTTAAGTTAAGTTACAGTTCTTGTTGGTTACTAGTTTAGTTTAATACCCCTAGCAGAGCCTAACATTATAAACAGAGGAGGATCTTGAGAGGAGCATTTAGGAACCTAGGATAAAACACTATCATCATACCTAGAAACTAGGACAGCTTAATCTTACCTTTGATGTCCATACAGCCTTACTCTTTTCAGAGAAGGGGGTATTTCTTATAAAACCAATCTTTTATCTGGCACTATCCTGGTATCACCTGATACAACTTTATGTCCAGGATATCATTCTTTCAATACTATACTTCCCTCTCGTGACACTGGGTGCTCGTCCGGGATACCTTTACTACCCTGAGGTCTTTTCTTTGAGACATTCAGGCTTATGGGTATCACTTACATCTTCTGAGTTAGCTGTAGGAGAATAGTTTTAATAAATAAAATTAATGTTAGTAAATAGTAAAAGTAAATAAAGCATTTTGAAGTACCATTGAGTACAAACCAAAATTGTGGTGACTGGGTACACTGACAGTAGTCTTTAATTAATTAGTGTTTGTATTAAATTTTAGTTTGGTCTATGAGAGAGTTTGAGTGTCTGCAAGATATTATTGTATGAGTATGGCAGACTTGGCAAAATTTCGATCTGCTACAGTGCAGACGGCAAAGGAGTTTCGGTTAAGTGGGGAGGCCCTTATTCAGTATGTCACTACTGCGTGTGACAAGTTTATTTAAAGAGAAGATAAGAAGTTGGAAACAGAAAGGACACTTCAGGTGGAAGCTGATAGAGCAGCTAAGAAACTGGTGGCTGAGAGAGAGAAAAGAGATTGCAAATAGAGGCTGAAGCTAAGAGATTGCAAATAGAGGATGAAGCTAAGAAATTGCAAATAAAGGCTGAAGCTAAGAAATTGCAAATATAGGCTGAAGCTAAGAACTTGCAAATAGAGACTGAAGCTAAGAATCTGGAAGCTGAGGACAGAAGACAGGTTGCTGAAAGAGAGGCTGAGGAAAGAGGTTGCAAAGGGAGCATGAGTTGAGACTAAAAGAGCTTGAGCTTCAAGGAAATGTTACTGGTAATGGAAGTAGTCCAACTACCTCTGACAGTAGTGCCAGTCAAAGAAAATCAAATGGAGCCATGAATTTTAATGGATCCATTTGTGGAGAAAGAGGACACAATTGAGGCATATCTGGATAGGTATGAGAGACTGGCCACTAACTATGGCTTAGAGAAGGAAAAATTGAGCCTTAAGCTATCGCAGGGGTTGAGGGGAGTTTCTTACGAGGTGTATGCAAAATTCGGAAAAGAAGACCAGGACGATTATGAAATCTTGAAGCAGGCATTGCTGGTTCGTTATGAAAAAAAACACTTATAGGAAGAAATTCCGAACTGCTAAGCTTCTTCCTGGAGAAACCTACCACCAATTCTCTGCCACATTAGAAACCTATTTGGATAAGTGGACTACTCTGGGAAAATGTCATGACCTAAAAGAAATGGTCATGATGGAACAAGTGAGAGAGTCTATGCCTCCAGACATGAGAAAATTTCTTATGGAACAAGGAGCATAGAGATTGGGAGAGATTTTAACAGTTGCTGAGAGGTACAAGGAAGCTCAGGCAGAAATAGCAGGAAGTAAGAAGAAGCAATGAGAAAGTAGTAGGCCACCACAAAACAAGAATAAGTTTGATAATAGGAACCAACAACACAAATACAAACAAGGTTATGACAAACCTAAATTTGACCATAGAGACAGGAACCCTCAGGTACAAGATAAAAAACCCTACAGACAGGGAGATAAATGGTGTAAAATTTGTAAAATGAACAACCACAATACTTTGGACTGCGGAAAGAAAATCCCTCAATATCACGCTGCATGTCTTATAACAGGGGACAAGGGAAGGAAGGAACTGGCAGCTAGTCCATCATCCAGCCACCTGTGAAGAAGTAACATGTAACGACACTAAAATATGGTGCCCATATGATTCAGGATTGGAATTCGACTCAGTCGTGAGTGCATCCTTAGTGCACCCCGATCAATACACCACAGAAACCGTGGAGATACAATGAGCATTAAAGGGAATCGCCACCATGACACTTCCCATAGCAAGGATCAATGTCAGGACTCGCTACGTGGAAGGAGTGATAAGAGCAGCAGTGAGTGATGATCCTATATACCCGCTGGTAATAGGAAGCAGATATGTCTTATTGGGTGACCCAATAAAACCTGTGATCATGGCAAAAATCCAGACCAGGTCTAGCCCTAAGGAGGAGGACAGTCCAATGAACATTCATCCAAGAAAGATGAAAAAGGCACAGGCTGAAGATAATTCTTTCAAGCCTTGTTTTGGCAAATTGTCAAAAAGCCATAAACCCCGCCCAGAAAGGACATTTTTATATGATGGATAGATTGCTATACAAGAAAGCTGGAACAGGACCCAATGGGCATGGACAGCTAGTACTGTCATCTTTTTACAGGGACAAGGTTATTGAACTAGCACATTTTGTAGCAGACGGTGGACATATGAAAAGCGGTACCACTTGTCAAAGGACAGCAGTGCAGTACTATTGGCCAGACATCGCTGCAGACATAGCTCGGTATGTGACTGCCTGTGCACAATGTAGCAAGGTAAAACCCACACGTTGGGAAAACCAACAGGACCTAGGGAGGCATTGGGGCGGACGAAGGCCTGAAAATAAAAATCCACAGGTAGACATAGGGGATAAGAGAACCAACATCTCACAAAGGGTCTACCAGAAAACCATTAAGACTCTTCCTATTGTACAGGGAGGGGATACAACACATCCCATACCGACATGATTTTGTTCAGAACACCAGGAACTGTATAACAATAGAAGTGTGGTTAGTCAGCCACCTTTGATAAAGAAACTGCGGGGAAACCCCAGAAAAATAGGTCGTGGAAGATTGGGCTGTACGAACCATTTGACTGATGCACAGCCAACTTCATTATACTGCTGTTTAAATTAGCAATAGAAATGGCTCCGGCAACGTTGTTAGTTGACCAGCCCAAACACGGTCCATTGGAAGTATTGATGCGAACATGGACTGAAATAATGTAGCAAATTTAAAGGGAGAATTGATTTCTTGATGTAAGAAAATTTAATGTCCCCATATGAGTCACCTTATAGCGCCAATGTTGTTTAGCTGAGGAAACCCTCTGGTGAACATAGACTCTGCATTGATTACAGGAAATTAAATGCAGTAACTGAGTCATAAGTGGATCTAAGTACAGGGTATTACCAGATTTCCGTCAAACCTGAAATCAGACCATTGCTGGCCTTTAGCACTTGGGAGGGGCACTATGAGTTCAATATGTTGCCTTTCGGTTTGAAAATACTCCAAGCGTTTTCTCCAGGATGATGAGGAAATTACTCTATCCCTTACAAAACCCAGCTATCACCAGTTTTATGGATGATATCCTCATAGCAACAGAAACATTTGAGGAACACCTATCATTTCTGGAAACGTTGTTGGACAGACTCAGAGAGTCAAATTTGTTGTCAGGAACTGGAATTCTTGGGTCACACAGTATATCAGGGTAATATGACCCTGACCACAAGAATTTGAAAAAATTACAGAGAGCACCAAGACCACAAACTAAGAAGGATGTGAGATCCTTTGTTTCACTATGTGGCTTCTATCAGAAGTATATTAAGGATTTCAATGGTGTATGTGCTCCTCTGACTGATTTGACAAAGAAAGAAAAACCAGACAAAGTCGACTGGACAGGGGAATGTGAGAGAGAATATTCAGATTTGAAGCAGAAACTCACAGGTAGGCCTATACTGAGACTTCCAGATCTGAGTCAGGAATTTGTAGTTAGGACTGATGCACGCAATGTAGGGTTAGGGGCAACATTATTGCAAAGATCGCAGTCACCGCCCGGAGAATTGAACCCCGTTGCTTATTCCAGCCGCAAATTGAATAAGGCGGAAAAAAATTACTCCACCGTTGAGAGAATGTTTGGCGTTGGTCTGGGCCATAAAGAAGTTCACATTATATCTCTTTATGGTAGACATCTCGTGGTCCAGTGTGATCACCAGCCACTTGTTTTTCTCGCTCAGGCTCGGCATGGTAACGCAAGATTATTAAGGTGGTCTCTTTTGATCCACCCTTACTCGTTTACAATTTAATATATCCCTGGATCTCAGAATGTTGGGGCAGATTTCTTAAGTAGGCACCCACCTGAAGGAAACCAGGAGAGTAGGAAGGAAGAATAAACTTCCTATTGGATGAATGCCTTGTTGGTGATTCTAGAAGGAAAGCTCCATCAGATGGTTCACGCTTTTGAATTGGCTGGTTCTTGTCGTCAATTCTGATTCACAACACGTCATTCATACCAAAACGGTACGCCATACTTTATAACAGTGTATGCTAGACGGACCAATGAAACGGCATCCTTACTTGCTTTGTTTACAATAGTATTAGGCATCTAAACATGGCCGGACCAAATCTGTGTAACCCAATTGGGTATGGAATTAAATTATAGGATTATGAGCGAAGTACCGCATGGAAGAGGTCAGTAATTTTATAATAGGATTGTTCCTTTGTAGGAATGTGCCAAGACTTCCATGAAAAGCATTATACTAATGGAGAAATCTCGAGTGGAATGAATTGAGACATCAGGCAAGTCGAAAATTTTGCTGTTTAGGCTGCGCCTATGAAAATATGGACGCAGGAAAGGAAAAGACAATATCTAGCAAGATAAAGAATAATCCAGGGCGTACTTTAAGCCTAAGGTGAAGGAAATCGCTCCAGGAATAAGTAAGACATTAAGATTCCTAATTTTCCATAAATGCACATCTCGACAAAACTATGCCTGAATTTCAGAATGCAACCCACTTCAGTGTTATTGCCCTACGCGACATTCGGCCCTGACCTATATAAAGACTTGTCATCTTTCGAAAGAAGGCCACACAAATTTCAAAAAATACAGCTAGAGCGCCAGTCTGTCAGTGAGGCTTCCTTTGCCTTCTGCATTTGAGAGCTGACTGCATGACCATTAACAGCTCGACTGTATGTACTTGAGGATAAGAAAGAAAAAGTATATATATATATATATATATATATATATATATATATATATATATATATATATATATATATATATATATATATATATATATATATATATATATAATTAATTAATCAAATTGTGCGTTAGAAAGTGTGTTATTGTGTTATAAACCACTGTGTAACTTTTGGAGGCAAACCAAGCCTGTGTATATTCAGATAAATTGAGAATGGCAGCGGAAAGTGTGTTCTTAGTTTTAATAAAACATTTAAACAATTATTTCATGAAGGAATGGAACACACACATGGAACGAAGGGAAGCATGAAAGTACTGGAATTACTGTACTGATCAAGATATTACATAGTGTTTTCCACGAGGCTTAATAATTGTATGGAGGCCAATCATGGACAGATAGCTGTAATCAAGGAAATGGAGAAGGATTGTATTCACGATGAAATAAATTGTGTTATTACTGATTTATTATGCCCAGTGCATCTACCTGCACACTGTCTCAAACTGTCTCTTTTCACCTACATCTGTGATAGAGAGATAGAGATAGACAATACAGAAGTTAACCAATTGTATTTCAGGTTACATTATGTAACAACCGTATACTTGTAAGGAGCCAGACACAACTGAAGAGCTAGTGGTGCAGGTGCCCTTTAAGTCTAGAGGGACAGCCACCCAGTACCTACTGCCTGGAAGAAACACAGTTGACCGTTTCTTTCCAGAACAGAAGTGTGACAGGCTCCAAGCCAAGAAGTGAAGATAAGCAGTCATACAAGACTACTGTCCAGTGTATAACCAGCTGTACCACAATAAATAAATCACCCAAGACAGTATGATGAAAAGTCAGTGCATCTAAGTATGCAAATTTACAATCAGTGATTGACTTTAGTTCATTAAATGTGAAGAACTCTTATTGAACCTACTAAAGACAGTCTACAACAAGATTAAGTTCCTCCAAGAAAGGAGAAATGCCTTTATACATTTACAGACTGTAGTTAGTTGTGAATAGTTAACAAATGATTTTATTAATTTTATTTCCTAATCAATTTTGAGTTCAATGAAAAATTTTCAAAGAAAAGAAAACGTGTGCAAAATAAATTGTAAATTTTACCAACAAACTTACTTGGATTATTTAAGTTAAGTTACAGTTCTTGTTGGTTACTAGTTTAGTTTAATACCCCTAGCAGAGCCTAACATTATAAACAGAGGAGGATCTTGAGAGGAGCATTTAGGAACCTAGGATAAAACACTATCATCATACCTAGAAACTAGGACAGCTTAATCTTATCTTTGATGTCCATACAGCCTTACTCTTTTCAGAGAAGGGGGTATTTCTTATAAAACCAATCTTTTATCTGGCACTATCCTGGTATCACCTGATACAACTTTATGTCCAGGATATCATTCTTTCAATACTATACTTCCCTCTCGTTACAGTTTTACTAGCGAGAAAAATCTTGTGAAGAATAAATGTTAAAAGCTATCACTTTTTAAAATCATTAGCACTATTATCCTTTTACCAGAAATTCATAATGAAACTCTCCACGAATACTAATACACCATATCCACAAGAATTGGGTTCTAGGTCTTTGCGCTAGAATATTCAAAATTCTGACTGACGTCTGATAGTTGGGTTAAGAAAAAATCAGTATATATATATATATATATCATTAAATTGCTCTGATCTCTAAAGTTGTTAATTTCTCGCTACTGTGAGAACGAAGATTTTCAGAAACTAGCGCTCAAGATGAAAGCTTCCGATTCGGCTACCAGAATCTCTCGTCTGGCGCTGTTGACCGACATCAGAGGCTTTACTTACGGCTAACGGGTTACTCTTTAAAATGCCCGTGTCTGGAGATCAAAGAGCACAGGGGATTTTAAACTTTCCCAGAGTAAAACTTCAAAAGGGTCTGTGTTTCGATTCTCTCACGTGCTGTCTGTCTGAGAGGTATTATGATTGACATATGAAGCTCGCGTGAGTGGACGAGGTAAACAAACCTGATTTGCTTTCATGTTATGACTGACAGGTCACGAAGTTTGTAAACACTGTGTTAGCTCGCGTTAAAAGTAAAGAGGCGTGATGAAAGAGTAGCTGTGTAAGTAAAGACAGACAGTATAATGCAGGTTTTTAGCTAGCAAATCACAGAGAAACTAAGAGGTTACAATAGGCTGTCAGATTACTGTATATTGTTTTTCAATTACACGTCACAGTTATTAACCATACTGAATGAAAATATCAAACCAACATCTTCAGACTAAGAACAAGTCACTCCATTCTAAATTACCACAGCAACAGAATATGTTCACGAAATATAGTAAAACGCAGACACTGCACAAACCTATTAGAGACTTAGAACACTACTGATAAAGCTGGGTTTTTTGGGGTCCACGTTGTAACAGATGTATATTTGGACTGTTTATCTAGAACACCACTTTGATACTAGTATATTGGTGTAACTGGTCAACTCAAATAACCGAGCACAGTGTCTGGTATACAGGTCACCTTGTTCCCTACGTATTGAGGCCTCGACAAGGATATAATGTTGATCATGAGTGTTAATGAGAATGTCAATATGCGAATGTGTGGACTGTTCTGTGGAGTTGACTGGAAGTTCAAACACTCACTCATACGTATCAGAAGTTAATGATGCAGACTACTGTGGACGTTTTCGTACAATTTAATTGGCCGCACACACTTGGACAGTGCGGGTACAGTTACTGGAAAACATGTTGACACATATCGTCATACTGTTGATCAATGGTCTACAATAATAAGTTGGCATTCATGTAGAAGAAAATCACAATGGAACGTCAGTAGACAAGCATTCAGAGTTCCATAGTTTATACAAATATTCATCAGGCCTTACTGACCGGAAATGTCAGTAAATAAACAATGTTCGTGGTGACTCCTAGACCGAACCTCTTTTCTAGCGAAGGTTCCTCTAGGAAAAGTTCAGCAAATATTTATGAGGAAATGTTAAATTACCAATAGTAGGTTTTCCTTTCATAACTATGATCTCTTTATCATCACCTGATAATAAGGGGGCATCCCTGTTCTCTGATAGATGATCGACAATAAATAGGATTCCAAAAATGGCTTCTGGTTCTCTGTGAGCACCGCTCACGATGAAGATGTACAATGACACTTCAATACAGGTTCAGTTTATGAACATAAATGTTTCTATAACAATCAGCATAATCTTTCCTCATAATTGCTGCATATAACCATAATCAGTGCTGCTAGATAACATGTCGTCCTGACATATTGACATAGTTAAATTCATGTAGATATCTGCCCATCTTGAGCCTAGGAATGAAAAGAGTTCAGTGAACAGTTCTTTTACCTTGGCATAGGAAATACACTAGCAAACACAAACGCTCTCCTAGCGTTATTGAATAAACACTGGGGAACTCATAGACTTAACAGTCATATAAGAAAACTATCTTCGTCCCCATAATAATCGAAGAGATCACAAACTTTGGACAGGAGTCCAACATGACACCCCGCCAGGCTCCATGTTAACCGAAGAACCCTCTAACCTCTATTCATTCGCAGAAAATGCCTGACCTCACAGTTCAGTACAAGAAAAATAGTCCAACTAAGACATACAAAGATAACACGATATAAGACCGAATCGTCTTAAACAGACAAGGAGTAAACATAGATTCGGACCATAAACATTCCTGCATACCTAAGCAAGAACAATCTGTTTGCTGGCCATACCAGACAAAGAATGACATAAGTCTTGTATTCATACGCTGAGTTCGATATTCAGGAAAGATAACCCAGATAATTCATAGAATGAATACACATCGACTAATCTGAGTTCTGTCCCTTAGAACAAGAATCGTGAATTCACAAATAAATATATTTTTATCAGACAAATAAATATTATAATAACTACATACATTGCCACCAGTAATCTGTTGGTAACAACTACTTATTACAATGCCCTGCACTTCAGGGAATGAGACAATTCATACCACACAACATATCCTTAGCCAATACCCTTAATGGCAGCCCAAAGCAGCTTATACGAACTGCGCAATACCGCATCAAGGTCACGAAGAGCTGACGCTGAGTGACAGTGGATGGGAGCCGCGCTGGTGTAATGGCTTCGGCGTTGTACTGGCGACCAGGTGTTCATGGTTCAAACCCGGGCGTCGGCGTTTGAAGAAATGTTTACGGCCGGAAATTTGACTGAATAGCCTGAACGGCTCCTGTGATAAACCCTCTGTGGATGGGAAGGAGCGAAGCTCCTGACCGGGTTGGAAGGAAAGTCCTCAGGTTCCCCAGCCTCGCAATGACATGTCATTGGGCCGAAGGGCTGAAAGCCCAAGTGCTGCTGGTTAAGGAAAAAAAAAAAAAAGTGACAGTGGATCGAAATCAAGTCAAGTCAAGTCATTAAGAAATAAACAAAGAGACAGATAAAAAAACGTAAATAGATCAGTTTACTGGCAGAACATGTCAACATGGCTTCACAATGAACAAACAAATATAATTAAACCTCACTTCCTATATGAATACTCAATAGAGCATGTTTGTAACAAAAATAGATCAACTGTTGTGTAATATAAATTGTTATCATGGTCATTATATTATTACACTATTAACCACCTGGTCATTGGAGGAACACTTTTCCCACATAAAGAAATTCACAAATTAACATGGGAATCACCAAATGGTCGGGACAGAAACCAGATAGACCACATCATGATTAACGGTAGATGGAGACATGCATTACAAGATGTGAAGGTAAGAAGAGGTGCAGATGTGGGAAGTGATCACCATTTAGTAGTAGCAAAACTGAAAGTGAAACTAAGAAGGGCTGGACCAACTGTAACTACACAGAAAAGGTTTGACATCAGCAAATTGAAGGACCCCCTTACCAGAAAAGCTTTTCTGGCTTGTCGTGTGAAATTCTAATCCACATATATAAATTAAAACGTAAATGTAAAGCCTAACAAATAAATTAAATAAAAGGAAAGAAGAATGGTAAAGAACAGTGCTGTCACAATGACTGTACTCGAAATCCCCCTTGTTTTCTCCTTCGTCTGCAAATTGTAACGTTTCACGTTGATAGTAAAAGCCTACTGCTTCAATACCCGCTTTCTACGATAAAACGTGTACTGCCTTTCTAAGAAAAACCTTGAGATACGCAAGCTGACCTATATTTAATATTCCATTCATGTCATTTTATACACTAAGTTACCATAAACGAAAGACAGATGGACTAAGGATAGAAAGAAAGGGAGGGCTGAAAGCCGGAACGCAGGCAATACTACCACAGTCTCGCGATACACAATTAATGCCACTCCTAACACACGTGTAAGGCCACAAGCACTAACTTTTTTTCAAATCGACAGTGATAAAAAACACTACCCATACGAGAGTTAGGTTTTAAAAAAACTTACAAAACTCTTATTAGGAAACATGACATTCTACTGTTTTATGTCTAAAATCCTGACATTAGTCTGACAGTACAGCAGGACAGGTGGCGGTTCTAAACATAAAAAATATAAAAAACTACACGACTATCCTGGAAAATACATATTTTGAACGCAGCCCCTTAGCCCCATTAAATTTATATATTTGGGTTCCTTAGGACTTGCTGACAAAGAATATGTTAAACGTTACGCAAATAGTCTAGGAATTAACAGATTGTAGCCAAAAGAAATAGTGAGGGTGTGAGACAACCCCAAAATCAGAATCGCTCAGTGGCAGATTTTCACACCACCATTGTACGGGAAATAGGTCCCCATGTTACCTCCTATTTGATTGGCGGAAAGTAAATGTAAGGCTAAACACGATTAGTCGGGCTATAAATATTGATTCTTTGTTGTTAGGGAAACGTGAGTAGGAGTACCTTTTTTCAAACGCTTGGGTAAACATGGCACAATTGGTTAGACCCGCCAATATAGTCAATCAGAGGCGTCAGGTCAGCACCACATTTTCAAATAAACTTACTAAAGAACCAGTGCGTTGAGCGCCAGTGCATATTTTTCTAAATAAAAGCCTGGGACATCGGCAGATCGAAATTGTGCTATATTCATTGCCAGTCAACGTAACTGTGTATTATTCCATGAATTGTGGGACCGTGGTCCTAAAGTTATTGAGCAGCACCTGGTCTGAGCTTTGCTGAATCTAGAGGCTGACAACATACTCCTGGGTCCAGATAGTGACCAGTGAGGTGTCTCCAGAACACAGGGAGGCTATCGAGCAGAGGAGTCTTTTCCTGCCGCCATCACGAAAGATAAGCGTCTGTGGCCAGAGGAGCTCAACATTATGCCCCCCCCCTCAAAATCTGACTTTATAATAAAACAGAGGGAAAATACAGTGTTTAAATTGATAGGAACTGTGAACTTTTCCCCATACTATTTCCAAGATAAACAAACACTTGAAGTCATGATGACAAATAACAACATAGCTTGAAAAAACAAAACCAGTATTACCTCATATTACTACTACACAACTGACACACATAGGATAATATTAATAAAATATGTCACTACAAGGTTCACATTGATAAATTCTGTACCTATAAATTGTAATTACAATTGATTGTGATTCCTGGTTCACTTTGTAGTTGAATCAGGATATATATTAGTGAAAGTAATTAATACATATATATATTTGAAAATTTACCAGTGACTCATATAAGATAGTCTTATAGAATGTTAAATGTGTGTGAGTGTCACAGTGTTGTCAAGTGTGGTGGAATAAGTTAAATTGTTTATCTGTCTGTTGTTGTTGTGACTTACACTTCATCATATACATACCCTAGACATTTAACGTAGTCATCACAATATTCCAGAATAATTCTGACTGAGGTATAATGTGGTAGCAAGTAAGGTTATCTGTAAAACACTACACCTATTAGATACAGATACCTTCACAGCTGATCTCAGTCAGTACACTAAGTCCCCTATAAATATTTATAACATCCCACTTTACCACATATATTGGGGTCTCGCTCCAGGGATATTGAACTTTCTCCTGTTATAGATATTGGGAATAATAAGAATTAAAAGGTATCCGTGGGTGGAAATAAATAACGTTGAGCTCTCAGTGCCTGTGGTGTCTTTGGATAAGTAATATCAGAGTGTATTGTTTAGTTAGACATTACCTACATTTACCTGTTAGAAAATGGCGGACCTGGCCAAATTTCGATCTGCTGCTGTACAGACTGCGAAAGAGTTAGGAATGGACGGGCACATTATGATTGCTTATGTCACTGCTGAATGTGACAAATATATTGAACGGGAAGAAAGAAGATTAGAAAAAGAGGACGAAAGAAAGTTAGAGGCTGAGACTAAGAGGTTGCAGATTGAGGATGAGGCTGAGACTAAGAGGTTGCAGATTGAGGCTGAGGCTAAGAAATTGGAGGCAGAAAGAGAAGAGAAGAAATTGGAAGCAGAAGAAAGAAGATTGACTGCAGAGAGGGAAGCAGAAAAGGAGGAGAAGAGATTACAAAGGGAACATGAGTTACGACTAAGGGAGTTTGAGTTTCAAGGCCATGCTCCTGAAAATGGTGCCAGTCCCTTTGCCTCTGATGCCACTGCTAGTCAGGGAGCCTCAACCTCAGCTATGAACTTTCATTTAGATCATTTTGTTGAGAAAGACGATGATATTGAGAGCTATCTAAATAGATATGAACTATTAGCTACCACATATGGGTTAGAGAGAGAAAGGTGGAGCTTAAAGTTATCTCAAGGGCTTCGTGGGGCAGCTTATGAAGTTTTTGCCAAAATGAGCAGAGGTGATCAGGAAAATTATGACATGTTAAAGCAGGCTCTTTTGTTAAGATATGAAAAGAACGCAGAATTTTATAGGAAAAAATTTAGGAATGCTAAACTACTGTCAGGTGAAACCTATCACCAGTTCTCTGCACGGTTAGAGACATACTTGGAGAAATGGACTTCTCTGGGGAAAACCCAAGATCTTAGGGAAATGGTCCTTATAGAACAATTAAGAGAGTCCATGGCTCCAGACCTGAGAAAGTTTCTCATGGAACAAGGTGCAGAGAGGCTGGGTGAGTTGCTAAATGTTGCAGAAAGGTATCAAGCGGCTCAAGCAGAGGTATCAGGTAATAAAAAGAAACAGGTGGAAAATGTTAGGGCACCACAGAACTTTAATAAATTTGATCCTAGAGATCAAAACAAAGGTAAGCACCAATTAGATAGGCCACGGTATGACAATAAAAATAAAACCCCACAATTCGATGAAAGGAAATATGATGAAAGAAAATCTTTCAACCAAGGGAAAAGGTGGTGTAAAAATTGTAAGATGAACAATCATGACACTGACCATTGTAGAAGGAAACCTCCTCATTGTGCTGCTATGACATCTGGGAAAAAAGGAAAAAAAGGTCAAACCTGCAGAACTACAGGAACCATACCACCCCCCAGTGTGTGAAGATGTCATCTGTAATGGTGTCACTATAAGGTGTTTATATGATACCGGTTTAGATTACGATTCCGTTGTGAGTTCTCACCTGGTGCAGGCCGATCAATACACCACAGAAACAGTGGAGATTCAAACTGCAACCAAGGATGTAGCTACCATGACACTTCCCGTCGCCCGGATAAAGGTGAAAACGCGATATGTGGAAGGAATAATAAAAGCAGCAGTGATAAATGAGCCAATCTACCCTCTGATATTGGGGTGTAGATATGTCTTCTTGGGGAATCCCAAGAGACCTGTGATATTGGCAACAGTGCAGACCAGATCACAGTCTAAGGAGGAGGATAGCTATTGATCCAATAAATTACTCATCCAGATGAGACCAGAAGGGAACCTAGGCCACAGGCTGAGGGAAAAACACTCAAGCCATGTTTCAAGAAGTTGCCAAAAATCCCATTACGACAACCTCCCCAGGCAAGGGAGAGTTTTCATAAAGGGGAACAAGCTGATAAGTAAGGCAAAAAAAATCTAATCCATGGTCAGGATTAAGCTGGTCCTTCAAAACTTCATATAGGACTAAAGTGTTGGAACTAGGGATGTATTCCCTTCAAGAATGGTCATATGGGGGATCAAGCGCAACCAGTGACAAGCGTATAGCTTGACTCCACTATTTCTGGCAGTGGATAACTGAAGATATCAAACGATATGTATAAAAATCTGTCCCACAGTGCCACCGAGTAAAGCCACCTAAACATTGGACTGCACCAGCAACTACTGGGGAAATGCCCAGTGGGGAACACCCCTTCCAGAGAGTTGCCAATAGTGTGATCATGTGGACTCCTCCACCCGAACCAAGAGAAGGAACAGCTACACTTGCCTGACTCCTGGTGACAACAAGCCATAGCACTCTGAGGAAGAAACCCTGCTAGCCTATCATAACTGGGTGAGTAAGCTAAACATATTGCGAGCAGATTTGGCTGCTCCACAGAGAAGGTCAAACTGTCCTTATCTAGGTTCAAACTTGATATTAATAAATTGGATGTCACAAGGGGAACCACAACAAAGAGTCATGACCTTAGAGGTGTCCAAAACTTCCATTGTAGTAGTGTACCACCAGGATACAAGTTGGGAAAGAAAAAAAATTAATAGCCCATATTTGGAAAGAGAACATCAGGAACTGAGAACCAGACACAACATGTTGAAAAACTTCAGATGGCCATGGGACCACAGTGAACCATACCTCAGGACACTGGCCGTTGAAACTCCCTTTGCTATATCGGGAACCCCACTAGTTTCAACGCGGTCATGGCACCCGGAATCAGTACATTATTATTTAATACCCAATAAAACAGAAGAGCTGTTAAGACACGTGGACTGATACAACCATGAAAAAGGCCCTGTAACATCGACCATGCTAAAATTATATCCTCATACACATATTGAATTGGCAAGGAGACCCCACGTTTAAAAACTCCACTGGGAAATGTTGCCAGTGACTGCCTACACAGATTCCAAAGGATCTTAGGGAAATAAACTTACTGTCAAAACTCAGGATCATATGCTTGCCTATTAATAAGGACATGAAGCTAAACCAGAACAAGCTCACCTAGTGGAAACCCCCCCTGAGATTTTCCTGTGAGTGAGATAGACTCTAAGAAACTTATTCTTCTGCACCGGGATTGGAGAACATAAGTTAACAGATCATTACAGTTTTAGAGAAAGAACACTACATGACTATTGGCATAGACTCTGAGTGGACACTTGTTCCATATAAATGGGTAGAGGAAGGGTGCCCTGGTCATCGATTGGTAAACATGATGTAAAGTGCAAAGGCATTAAAATCACAATTTTCACCAAGGTTGCTGTCCCAATCAAATGGGAAGCCCCTTTTGACTGATAATGTGGCTCTCAGTTCAAGGGAAAAACAGAAGAAGTAGTGTTCTCAGATCTTGAAACCAGGCCAAACACTCGAGATCAATTGGAGTTGCACCCACAAGTGGAACGCCAAGTGAGGAAGAGATTTAATGGCAATTGATGTCGATGAACCCTTTTGAGAAAGTTTGCACACGAAAAAACCAGATACATGGATGGACAGTAACCTTCACCTGCCCGCCGCCTCTTTGCTTATCGGGTTGGTACCCATAGTTCAACCGGAATGGCCCCGGCAACATTAATGATTTGGAAGGCCCAAATAAAAGGTCCCACTGGAAGCGCTGTTAAGAACGTGGACTGATGAAAAAGGCAGAGGAAAATATTACATCCTCATACCAATATGTGAATGAGCTGACCACTCGTTTAAAAACTGGCTGGAAACTTGCCAATGAAAATTTGAGACAAGCCAGGAAGAAACATGCTGCCTATTATAACAGGAAAGCTAAAGACAGAGATTTGGCTGTGGGAGAGAAGGTACTGCTTCTTCTCCCCGGTAGTCAGAATAAGTTACAAATTGGATGGCAAGGTCCATATACAGTTCTAGAGAAGGTGTCTAGAACCAATTATAAGATAGATAAGAAGGGGCAAGAAAAAATCTATCATGTGAATCTCCTGAAGAAATATTTGGAAAGAGAAAATCAGGAAGAGACACACTTGTTGACCTTGTCCATTGCCATGGAGATGAAAAAGGAACCACTTTCATCATTTGAATATCCATTACACCCCTGTGAGACAGCGGCACAGGTGAAAATCAGTACACATTTAACGAAAACTCAGAAAGAGAGAGAGTGCAACAGGTTCTAGATAATCATGCAGAGGTGTTAACAGACCGACCAGGGCATACAAACCTATTGGAATATGATATGAAACTGATAGACCCCACACCTGTCTGTATGAAACCATATTCGATTCCGTTTGCTAAGGAGAAAGCTTTGAAGGAAGAGATAGACTATCTATTGAGGGAAGGAATTATTTCACACAGTGAATCTTCGTTATAGTTCCGGTGTTGTACTCTTAAGGAAGCCCTCTGGAGAACATAGACTCTGTATAGATTACAGGAGACTGAGTGCTATTACAGAAGGACAGGTGGATCCATTGCCGGATACAAATCAGTTGTTTGCCAGACTAAATAAAGCTAAATATTTCTCAAAAGTGGATCTGAGTAAAGGATACTATCAGATTCCAGTAAAGCCTGAGGTTAGACCATACCTAGCTTTTAGTACCTCAGAAGGACACTATGAGTTTAATAGATTGCCATTTGGATTGAAGAATGCGCCTAGTGTCTTCTCTAGAATGATGAGAAAATTATTGGACCCTCTGAATAATCCATGTATCACAAATTTCATGGATGATATCCTTATAGCAACAGAAACATTTGAGGAACACATTGACTCTCTGAACATGCTGTTTAATCGACTTAGGGAAGCGAATTTAACAGCACGACCAACCAAATGTTGCGTTGGATGTAAAGAATTGGAATTTTTGGGACACACAGTTTATCAGGGAAACATGACCCCTGACCCAAAGAATTTAGAGAAACTAAAGAAAGCCCCGAGACCACAAACCAAGAAAGACGTGAGATCCTTTGTCTCATTATGTGGTTTTTCTACCAAAAGTATATCAAAAACTTTAATTCCATATGTGCACCGTTAACTGATTTGACACGTAAGGGAAATCCAGATCGAATTACATGGACACCACAATGTGAAATGGCTTACCAAGAATTGAAGGAAAAGCTCACAAGTAAACCTATTTTGAAATTACCTGACTTAAGTCAAGAATTCATAGTAAGGACAGATGCCAGTAATATTGGGTTAGGTGCAACTCTGCTACAGAAATCAGATGCATTGGATGGGGAATTAAGCCCAGTGGCATATGCTAGCAGAAAGTTGAATAAAGCTGAAACCAATTACTCAACTAGCGAAAAAGAATGTCTTGCAGTAATATGGGCGATAAAGAAATTCAATATTTATCTGTATGGGAAGGCATTTTAAGTTGCAAACGGATCACAAACCTTTGTCGTTTCTAGCACAGGCTAGACATGAGAATTCTAGATTACTCCGTTGGTCATTATTGATGCAGCCATTTGAGTTTAGCATAGAGTATATAAGTGGAAAAACAAATCTGGGAGCGGATTTTTTTAAGCCGCCATCCGTGTGATGAGAATCACCCTAAACCCCAGGAAATAATAAGAAATTTTTCTCTATGTGTATATAGAATTATAGACTGACATATAACGTCTGTTTTAAGTGGGGAGGATTTGTCGTGAGAAATTCTAATCCACATATATAAATTAAAACGTAAATGTAAAGCCTAACAAATAAATTTAATAAAAGGAAAGAAGAATGGTAAAGAACAGTGCTGTCACAATGACTGTACTCGAAATCCCCCTTGTTTTCTACTTCGTCTGCAAATTGTAACGTTTCACGTTGATAGTAAAAGCCTACTGCTTCAATACCCGCTTTCTACGATAAAACGTGTACTGCCTTTCTAAGAAAAAACCTTGAGATACGCAAGCTGACCTATATTTAATATTCCATTCATGTCATTTTTATACACTAAGTTACCATAAACGAAAGACAGATGGACTAAGGATAGAAAGAAAGGGAGGGGCTGAAAGCCGGAACGCAGGCAATACTACCACAGTCTCGCGATACACAATTAATGCCACCCCTAACACGCGTGTAAGGCCACAAGCACTAACTTTTTTTTCAAATCGACAGTGATAAAAAAAACACTACCCATACGAGAGTTAGGTTTTAAAAAAACTTACAAAACGCTTATTAGGAAACCTGACATTCTACTGTTTTATGTCTAAAATCCTGACATTAGTCTGACAGTACAGCAGGACAGGTGGCGGTTCTGTATAAAAAATAAAAAAAGGAATAAAACTACACGACTATCCAGGAAAATACATATTTTGAACGCAGCCCCTTAGCCCCATTAAATTTATATATTTGGGTTCCTTAGGACTTGCTGACAAAGAATATGTTAAACGTTACGCAAATAGTCTAGGAATTAACAAATTATAGCCAAAAGAAATAGTGAGGGATGTCAGACAACACCAAAATCAGAATCGCTCAGTGGCAGATTTTCACACCACCATTGTACGGGAAATAGGTCCCCATGTTACCTCCTATTTGATTGGCGGAAAGTAAATGTAAGGCTAAACACGATTAGTCGGGCTATAAATATTGATTCTTTGTTGTTAGGGAAACGTGAGTAGGAGTACCTTTTTTTCAAACGCTTGTGTAAACATGGCACGATTGGTTAGACCCGCCAATATAGTCAATCAGAGGCGTCAGGTCAGCACCACATTTTCAAATAAACTTACTAAAGAACCAGTGCGTTGAGCGCCAGTGCATATTTTTCTAAATAAAAGCCTGGGACATCGGCAGATCGAAATTGTGCTATATTTCATTGCCAGTCAACGTAAACTGTGTATTATTCCATGAATGTGTTGGGGACCGTGGTCCTAAGTTATTGAGCAGCACCTGGTCTGAGCTTTGCTGAATCTAGAGGCTGACAGCATACTCCTGGGTCCAGATAGTGACCAGTGAGGGTGTCTCCAGAACACAGGGAGGCTATCGAGCAGATCATGAGGAGTCCTTTTCCTGCCGCCATCACGAAAGATAAGCGTCTGTGGCCAGAGGAGCTCAACATTAATGTCCCCCCCCCCTCAAAAATCTGACTTTATAATTAAAACAGAGGGAAAATACAGTGTTTAAATTGATAGGAACTGTGAACAACATTTTCCCCATACTATTTCCGCGATAAAACAAACACTTGAAGTCATGATGACAAATAACAACATAGCTTTAAAAAAAACAAAACCAGTTAATTACTACTACACAACTGACACACATAGAATAATATTAATAAAATAATTATGTGTCACTACAAGGTTTTCATATTGATAAATTCTATACCTATAAATTGTAATTAACAATTGATTGTGATTCCTGGTTCACTTGTATTTGAATC